>JARHVA010001437.1:0-55000 GCA_037957365.1 Torreya grandis | reverse complement strand
TTCATTAATACATGAGAAATGGAGATATATTAATATTTAATAAAGTCATAGTTTCCTTGGTATGGGCGCCCAAGTCATGACAATGAAATTAGTATTAAATTATTTAATTCTCAAATGAAGGGAAATAAAAAGGGTAAGTGCATGATAATTAGGGACTATTGCATATTTTGTGAAAAAGGAGATTGTAGTTTGAGCTAACCATGGTTTATGAAGAAATCCAACCATTGGGAAGACAAAAACCTTCACATTTGGAGAGTGCTTGCAGGAGTGGAAGATCTCCTACAGGAATTTAGGCTATACCTTTTGTGAGGCTATTATTATATGTTTTTAGATGTTTCACTCATTTTATTACATCTATATTAGGCATAAAGTATCTACAATAGGGGTTTAACATTTGAGAAGTAGATTGGAGGACTATTTGAGGCATTGAGGACCATTTGTTGCTATTAATCATCTCCATCTCAGCCATAATAGTTAGAGAGGGGTCATGGGTCTCCATTAAGCTAATATCCATGTCTTTTGTTAGGATATGACCTCCATATGAGGTGTCATTCTTCTATACACTGATGCCTTTAGCTATTGGATGTAATTGTTTCAAGTTTTATGAGTATGGAGAGGTTGTATGGATTCTGAGTTACTATTATAGACCTATATTCACCATATCAGCTTATGGGTATGTCCATTATTTGATGTATTTTCCATTTACACATATTGGTATTATTCATAAATGATTTACAATGTATTTCGATCCCTTTTAAGCATCTGGGTATTGTTCCTTTATGTTATTATTTGAGTTGTACATGTATGTAAAAAAAGTATATTTCATGAAGAAAACACAAAAGGGATTAGGTTTAAATAAACCATAGAAAGAAATAAGGGGTGGTTCACTATAGTGGTATTAGAGCCAATTTTTTCCTGCCAACCTATTGAATTGAACTAGTACAGAGTTGCATGTCAATTTCATGGGCCGAGCAAGTGTTGCATGTGAATTTCTATGAGAGGAAGTGAAAGATGGAGGAGATATCAGGAAAGATTGAGAAAGAAATAAGTTAAATAGGAATAGTGGGAAAAGTGGCCTTCAGGGTTTGAGGAACAATAGTTACTACTTTGTAGTGAAGAAGAAATTATTGCAAAAACTATGGGTGATTGAGAAGGCAGGGCTAGTAGAGATTATCATTATGAGGGAAGAGTTGATTTGATGTGTATGTTACATGCACTAAATTATTAATAGAGTAAGGAGGTTACTCAAACATGATCAAGTTGAGTGGGTAGCTGAGTGTGTCAATATTCGTATAGCTACTAAGTAGCAAAAACAGAGATACAACCTAGATATTCAGAAACTAATAACCAAGCATAGTAAGGTTTTTAGTAGCATACCACCAAGGAGGCCTCCTGACAAAGGTATAGAGCACATAATTGAATTGTAAGAGCAAGCTAAATTGGTTATCATCACTCCCTACCAAACAGGTTGAAAGATGACATAGAGAAGACAATCAAGGAACTTCTAGAGATGGGGCATATTAGACCCAATAAGAGCCCCTTTACCTTTAAAATTGTGTTAGATAAGAACAAGGATGGGATACTGAGAATGTGTATCAAATATAATGATTTAAACAAGAAAATTATGAAGAATAGCTACCCCATCCCGTGCATTGATGAGTTACATGGAACATGTTACTTCTCTAAAATTGATTTGAGATATGGATATCATCGTATTCGGGTCAGAGAGGAGGATGTGGAGAAGACTACTTTTCATTGCCATTATAGACACTTTGAGTTTCTAGTTATGCCTTTAGGTTTAACCAATGCTCTAGCTACTTTTTAGTCCTAAATGAACATGATTTTCAGAGTGTAGTTGAGGAAGTTTGTCCTCATATTTTTTGATGATATATTTATATTTAGCAGGACTTGGGAGAAGCACCTCCAACATGATGAGGAGGTATTGAGTATTTTAGAGAGGGAGTCACTATATGCCAAAGAGTCAAAATATGAATTTGGAATGATAGAATTGCCTTTTATAGGCCATATCATCACTATAAAGGGAGTCAAAGTGGATCCAAATAAGATTTAGGATATCGTTGATTAGACCCCACCCATGAATCGCTCACAACTTAAGAGATTCATTAGTCTTTTTGGGTTTTACCATCATTTCATCAAAATATTTTCATAGAATGCGGATCCACTGATAAATTTGATGAAGAAGGGAGTGTTTATTTGGAATGATGAGACACAACAATGTTTTGACAAGTTCAAATAGGTAATGACTTCTTTCTATATGTTGGCTGTACTAAATTTCATCAAACCTTTTGAGCTTGAGTGCAATTCCTTAGGGGAAGGCATAGGAGTAGTGATAATATAGGATAAGCACCTAACTACTTTTTAGAGTA
This sequence comes from Torreya grandis, assembly GCA_037957365.1. Taxonomy (NCBI): domain Eukaryota; kingdom Viridiplantae; phylum Streptophyta; class Pinopsida; order Cupressales; family Taxaceae; genus Torreya; species Torreya grandis. The sequence goes on along the minus strand of JARHVA010001437.1, from coordinate 52,613 downwards.
GAAAACTAATGGTTGTAGAGAGAGGCTATAACATTTATGACAAAGAGATGCTAACTATAATGCATGCTTTAGTAAAATTTAGATAGTACTTAGTGGGAGGTAAATTTATGGTGAAAATAGATCACAACAACCTCAAACATTTCCTTAGTTAGTGTGACTTTAATGATAGACAACAAAATTGGGTTAGTAATTTACAAGCCTATGACTTTGACATAGTTTATGTCAAAGGGAAGAAAAATATTATCACTGATGCACTTTCATGGAGATCTCACATGTGTTCTTTCAGAGAGATTGTAGCTAATTAGAGAGAGTGGATTTTAGCTAAGTATGGAAAGCACAAGTGGGATAGAAGCATTATTGATGGTACCATATAGGATGATAGGTACATGGTGGTGAATGACCTTATCATGTTCAAAGGGAGGATACTATTGGTACCAAGATTAGTGATGAAGATGAGATTATTGATGGCCTTTCATGATGTCCATATCACTGGTCATCCTAGATATTTCAAGATATATAAGCATATTTGGGAGTGGTTTACGTGGAAGGCTCTCAAGATTGAGGTATTGAAGTATGTGAGGGAGTGTCCTACTTACCAGTAGAACAAACATGAGAACTCTTTTCCAATTAGTTTGTTGTAGCCCCTACCCATTCCAAATTGTAAATGGGAATGCATGTCTATGGATTTTATCATGGGCTTGCCCAAGGCCCAAGGTAGGGACTGTATTTATGTTGTGGTTGATAGATTGACAAAGTTTGCACAAATTTTTATGATTTCAGCCACATACATAGCAGCACAAGTTGTTGATTTATTATTTAGAGAGGTATTCAAGCTTCATGGATTACTGAAAAGCATATTTAGTGACTAGGACAACAAGTTCCTAAGATATTTTTGGTAGGAACTTTTCAAATTGAGTGGGATTGAACTCACTCCAAGTACTAGCTACCACTTGTAAATAGATGGGAAAATAGAGTTTGTTAACAAATGGGTGGAATTATACCTCAAAAACTACATCAAAAGTAAAAAAAAAGGCATGGATTAAGTGTTTACATTTTGGGGAGTATTGTTACAATACCACATTCCACATGTTTATTTAGATGTCACTATTCATGGCATTATACAATTATGAGGCACAAAAATTTATTGATTTGTTATTTAGGGATATTAGAGTGCATAAGGCCAAGGGATTACTTTAGGAAAGTTAGGATATCATGAAATCCTTGAAGGAAAACATCTAAAAAGGTGCAAAACTAGCAAAATTAGTATCCAGATCAGCACAAGGTTGAACTTTATTTTGAGACTGATGACATTGTATATTTGATGTTACAGCTTTACAAACAGTCCAATCTTAATAAGAGTGGTGCAGAGAAGCTGAAGCCATGATAGAATGGCCCATTTAGAGTCTCCAAGAAATTTTGAGAAGTGGATTATGAGTTGGAGTTGTTTATAGAGAGTAAAGTGCATAACGACTTCCACGTGTCTCACCTCAAGAAATATTTAGGACATAATGTGACACCTTCAATGGATCTTCCCCCTCTTGATGAAAAAGGAGAGTTTATTCTTGTACGTGAAACCATCATTGATGCTAGGGACCATACTCTACAAAATAAGGTCATTAAGGAGTATTTGGTAAAGTGGAAGAATTTGCTGGTAGAGGATGCTATAGGAGAATGAGCAGATCTTAAAGCATGCATAGTTGAAATTGATTATGGGAAAACAATTATGGGGAGGTTAGACTATAATTTCCCTTTCTTAAGTATTTATTTTATGTGTTAGTCTACCACTCAGTTTCTCATGGACTAAGATGGATGGTTAGAGAACCCATGTTGGGTGATCATTGTGGGGTTTAGTCAGCTTGGTTGACATAAGGTTTTGTTTCTACATCAGTGGGATTTATATTGTGACTATTTCTAGAGTATATATGGGGCCTTGAGGCCAAAATTACTATTTTTAGTAAGTGTATCAGGATTATTTATGAGTTAGATTGTCCAACTTGGAATGTGTTCTTTCCTAATTGGTGATCATGGTGGTGCTTCAAAATTCTAGTTTGGAGTATGTTTAGGCATCTATTTTAATGTCATGATAGTTTTCTTAAGTTAAATTAAATATTTAACTTAAATTATATAGTAATAAAGTGACTTTATTAATATATGAGGAATGGAGATATATTAATATTTAATAAAATCATATTTTCCTTGGTATGGGTGCCCAAGTCATGAGAGTGAAATTAATATTAAATTATTTAATTCTCAAATGAGGGGAAATAAAATGGGGAAGTACTTGATCATTAGGGACTATTGCATATTTTATGAAAAAATAGATTTTTGTTGGAGTAAACTAGGGTTTATGAAGAAATCCAGTGATTGTGAAGACAAAAAACCTTCGCATTTGGAGAGTTCTTGCAGGAGTGAAATATCTCCCAAGGTCATTAAGTTTGTATCTTATGTGAGGTTGTTATTATATGTGTGTGGTTATTGCACTCAGCTTATTGCATCCATACTAGGCATAGCGTATCTACAATATGGGTTTAACATTTGAGAAGAAGATTAGAGGATTGTTTGAGGTGTTGAAGACCATTTATTGTTGTTGTTCACCTCCATCTCAATGGTACTAGTTAAAGAGGGGATGTGGGTCTCCATTAAGCTGATATCTATGTATTTTATTGTGTTATGATCTCCATATGATGTGTCATTATTCTATGCATTACTATCTTTGGCTATTGGATGTAATCGTTTCATGTTTGATGAGTATAGAGAGGTTTTATGGATTTTGAGTTGTTACAGACTTGTATTCACCATATCAACTTATGGGTTTGTCCATTATTTTATGCATTTTCCATTTACACAAATGGGTATTGTTCATAAATGATTTACATTGCATTTATATCCCTTTTAAGCATCTAGTTATTATTCATTTATGTTATTTTATGAGTTGTACATGCATGCAAAAAAACTATATGTCATGAACAAAAACATAAAATGCATCCAATTCAACTAAACCATATAAAACAATAAGGGGTGGGTCACTACATTTGGACTTATAAGTGATAATAAAGCAATTGGTAAAGCATATTTTCTGTAGTCTTTGGCAAGCTAGTGGTCAAAAATTTAAAACCTCAAAATCATTTTTTTACTCATATTCATCATTGTGAGTATTATATTACGACAATAGTTTTGACTAATCGTTGTTTTGAGTAAAGTTTTTAACAACCCCACTCAGTTTTACTAGAATATTGCAATATTATTTTTTAAATTACATACACATATTCAACATACATATATCACCATAAAAAATCTAACTAGTGATCTTTAACTAATCGTATTAATTTAGTTAAACATAAAGGTTATGGCTAATCCACTTAGTTAAGGATGACCATGAATAGATATATAAATGATGAACAATATTGAATAACCATAAATACTTCATCAAATCATAAATGAAATAGTAAAAATTTAACCATACCTGATACAACATTACAACCATAGCCGATACAACATTACAACCACTATTGTAGAAGTATAATGTTTAAAAGTTACATTTTTCATCAATACATAATAATATCATAAATGATAAAAAAATGACACAAAGATCCTCTAAGCAGAATTTCCATGACTCAAGAGTCTTCATAACTCAAGCATCAATATGTAATCTCAAGTATAGTACTCTATCTAGGAGGGAGAGCATCATCCGAGCACTTTTCCACACCAACCATAGACTATATATCCCCCATACTATCTCTCAAAAATGGGATGACCCTCCCTTCATAGATAGGTAGATAATGATGGTGTGATAATCTAGAGTAATAAACTAGAACCCATGTGTTAAAGATATCTAATACATAATGTGTACCATAAATAAATCCGTTATAATATGATATCACACAAATATGAAAACTATATCAACATATGAAATGAAAATGTTTATCAAATATTATTTTGGCCAAAGTTTTTAATAATAAATAATCTCTAGGATCAGTCAAATTCATACACATCACTTGATAAAATTACCCCTTATATTGCATTGATATCACTAATTAAGCCAATGGAATCCAACCACTTCTTAAGTAGGGTCATGAATGCAATATTTGGTAAAATAAATAATATAAAAACCATCCTCAATATAAAATACCATCTAGGTAATGATTATTTAGACCACTAATTCCTTTAACCACTAAGAAACTTATAATATTAATTCTCCACAAAATAATATTATAACACTGGCTAAATAAATTATTCATATTCCACATAAAACAACCAGTCCATAACATACAATTATGTTCTATATTTAAACTCAAATACATTGAATGTTTTATATTTAAACATTCAAATGCTTTTATATTACCCAAATATAAACAAGCATTAATTATTCACTATTATAATAATAACAATAATAACATTGCCATATGTATTAATATGTATTTATATATTAATTCATACATATGAATACATTATGCATGCTTCATTTATATAGTATACTACTAATATGACATCCACTGTCATTCACCTTAGAGTATACTCTGTACGTGAAGTATATAGTCAATTCATAAACAAAATCCCCATAACTTTTTTTTATTAAACTGAGAAATTCATATGTCCATGATAAATAAACACATAGAATTCAACAAATCAAACTTAAGTTACTCCATTATTCATCAAAACTATTTAACCATTTAAATCTAAACAATCATTCAATTTCACTAATTGAATATAGTTCAAATGAGCAAATAGAAGAAGCACATTCACCTTTACCCAACTCGAGTATTGTTAATAAACCAACCAACAACACACAAATGAATACCCAACTTGGGTATTGTTTATTATATCACAAATGTGGCCGAATAAGACAACTACAACACAAATCCAAATACCCTACCCTGATATGGTTTATGATAGCTTAGGCTTGGCTAAATAAAACATTAAAATCATGTAATTGAACTAGTTTAATCAATCTCCCTCTGAACTAAGAAACACCTACATAGTTTATTCAATTAACATATATACACAATCATTTCTGAGTATAAGCAATGTTTGATATAAATAATTAAAATATACCATTAATTCTTTATCATTCCACTGGTATACATACTTTCATAAATTCAAATGAAAACTTACAGTTGTATTTTTTATCTACCCATACCTAGGTTACACAAGTGACTATGTAGAAAAGATCCCAATTCCACATATAATCCATTATGAATAATTCATAATTTCATAACCAAGCTTAGTATTTAAACTATAATCTATGCTCAGTCCAAAAAAATAACTTCATATTTTATATGCAATACACACACTCACCCATAAAGTTTGACAATTGATTATAAGTGGGTGGGTGTGTGTGTGTGTACTATTACATATTTAAGTTTGACAGTTAAATATGGGTGTATATATATATATATACATATATATGTATACAATCATATTTAAAGTTTTATAATTCATCAAACAAGTATATTTATATAATTATATATGTATATTTATAAATACAAATATATATTATGAGTATATGTATTTATATATAATCAAAATTAACCTAATATACTCAAGTGCATATATTTGTGTATATATATACATTATACTTATAAACCCACATTATTAACCCAAAATGTTTGATTTATTTAACAGTCAAATGATCATACAGATAAACATTCTTGAGTCTATGTTTCAAAATATCCAAAATAATATATAACAACCTGGTTCAAAACAAATAACTCAAATCAAATTGTATATATACCCATAAGAATAAATACCCATTTTTGAATAGTGATATTATAAATTTTAAGGAAGGTTAGGACATGGTTTATAAATCCTATTTATATAATGGCCAAGACCTACTATTCTACCCCCAACCTTCCTAGGTTATCGTAAGTTGGGTATAGAGTTCCATGGAGACTGAGCCCTCCATAGGGCCTTATATATAGCCCCTGGTAAATTTCTAAATCATATAAAATTTTGAAAATCAGTAACCCAAAATCAAATTGAAAACCCATTCATAAAAAGTATCACATACATGTATTTGAATTACAAAACCTACCTTGTAAAACTATAATGTCAAATAAATCTGAGCCAAAAGCCAAGCCAATTCCTTCTTTTTTGCACTTGTTATCCTCGTCTCCACCTTTTGTATTCTCCTCTGAATATTCCATGAGTCATCTCCCATTCGTGTTTCCCACTATTCTCTTTTTATTCTCCTTCCATCACTTATTTCCTTCCACTTCTCCACACTCTTTACCATATTAAACTCACTCAAGGATATGCATGCCTAAGTAGATTAACCAACTCTCAGTTTGCCTCCATGTAAACACAACAAACGCCATAATTTTCTCTAAAATTTTGATTAAATGAAGTCAATGGATGATTAGTATCCTAATCATCTCAATTCTTCTCTCCAATCCCTAATTGATCATATTATATTCCTTTATCAAATACACATGACAATGATTTAACATCTATCATTGACCATCTAAATCACATAAGTCACATAGTATGTATGTCTTATTCTATGAAATACTATCAACTAGTTGATGATTAAAGTATTCGCATATAATGACTAAACACAATAATGATTATTTATGTTGGCAACTCAACTAGGTATATTTAGACTAGAGCTTAATGTTGAAACGCTATCCTTGAACATATGTAGTAATCACAAAGATTTATAAAATAATTAAATAATTAACATTAATATATTAATTAATATATTATAAATATAAACCCTTAAAACAAATAGTTAATCTAATATAATATATTTTAAAAAATGTTTTTATCATTCGATATTTTAGCATAATATCATAATAATAATATTTAATTATTATTATCTACAAGTTATAGATCGGGTAATGATTATGGAATCCTTTATAACATCATAATGTTTTACTATTTAGACATACATAATAAGGCAGTGATATAAGTAAACATAAACAAATTCACTCATTTAGCCAAATAATATGAGCTACATAAGATCACAAAATTAGTGAAATCACTCAAAAAATCATCGTGATCATCAACAAAAATCAAGATTATGGGTAAGTGCATAGAATTGGGGGATAATTACTTAGACATTTTACATAACATGATCATGTTAATAAATAATGTGATCACGTTATTGACATAATGTGACCATGTTATATAAATTATGGCTCGGTAATTACTTGAGCCATAACATAATTGCATTGATATATAACATGATCTCATTAATAGATAACTCAATCATGTTATTATAAAAATAATAACATGATCATGTTAATGTAAAAATAATAATTTAATCACATTACTATTTTTTCCACATTAAAATAGTGAACATGTAGATGGAGTGAATCTTGGTTAATAGATAATGTGTTGCATTAACAACAATGTGATCATGTTCCTATTATTTTTCCCATAAAATCATGTGGACTTACACATGAAGGTAACTTTGGGTAGAAACATATATTTACTACTCTAAAGGTCAAGCTTATGTTACATTTTTTTCTTATAGTTTAAATTTATTTTACTAAATATAGGAAATTAGGGTCACTCTGCATCCAATAGAGTTGGTCTCATAGTTACATGCCTTACAATGTGAAAATTAGTTTTTTAGAATCAAATTTATTCAGTACTTAGGCATTTTCAGGGTTTAAGTACTAAACCTAGGGATTTTAAGACATAATTTTTTCAATTGACGTCTATTTTTCATAAACATATAGTAATTTTTCAGGTTTTTGTGCATATTGAATTGATTCTTAGCAATTTTAGGAGTCCTAGGTTTGTTAAAATTTAAGTTTTCAAACCAGTCACTTTGAAATTGAAGTAAAATGGTGTGATTGGGGTAGCATAGGTCTCATTAATGACCTACACACATCAAATGAGCACTTTGTGTTAATTTCACTTGTTCATCTTCCCTTTCTCATTCCTAATCACTTCCTACTCATGCCTCATCACCCCTAATCATGCTTTCATCATTATTAATTGTTCCTAATCACTCCCTCATTGACCCTCACTATCCCTAGTCATCTTTAATCACTCCCTCATTATCTTTGATTACTCCCTCATTGACCCTTACTATCCCTCATCATCCCTAATCACTCACTCCTTGTCCTTAATTATCCCTCACCACTCCCTTATTGACCCTCACCATCCCTCATCATCTTTAATCACTCCCTCATCATCCCTAATCACTCCATCATTAGATCTCAACATCCTTCATCATCCCTAATAACTCTCTCATTATCCTTAATCACCAATTCATCATCCATAATCACTCCCTCCTTGTCCTTCATCATCCCTAATCACTCCCTTATTGACCCTCACCATTCCTCATCATTTATAATCACTCCCTCATTGTCCTTAATCACTCCCTTATTAACCCTCACCATCCCTCATTATCCCTAATCATTTCTTTATCATACCTAATCATCTCTAATCACTTATTACTCATCCCTCATCATCCCTAATCACTCCCTCATTAACCCTCACCATCCATAATCACTCCCTCATTGACCCTCACCATCCTTCATCATTTCTATTAACTCCCTTGTCATTTCTACTCAATTTGTCCTCATCCCTTCTCATCATTAATCACTCCATCCAATACCTTGATGGTGGTATTTTTTTGAGGTTCAACAAAGCTAAGAGAGACAAGTGGAGAGTTGAGGGCTATCATAAAATATAAGACATAGCGATAAAAATTATTCGGAGGTAAATTTGAAACATAAATGTTTAACACCTATGAAAAAATATGGGTGTATTATAAATGATGTAATTCAAAATTGAAAAATTGCCAAAAAAAGAAAAGCAAGAAAAACCACCATATCACCAAAAATGGGTAGTAAATACATGAGGATCACCAAGCTATGTGATTTCCTAAAACTAATCAATTATTTTCCATACAAGAATATTTTGTGATCTAAATAATTGCATTGAAGGCCTTCTATCTGTATGTCTATTGATTGAGTCATCATACCAAAGAGTGGAAAATAATTTTCAAATGATTATAAAAAGTAGTCCAAGATTGGAAAGTGGTCCTTAATTTATAAATTCAATATTAAATCCAATGAAGAGTGTCACACAATGAGTTCTCGACTTGCACATCTCAAGAAGTGGGTGCAAGTTATCTAAAACTATAAAAAGGTAAGTAGATAATAGATTATGAACCCAATGATATGGTTAGTGTGATCATATGAATCCAAAGAGGGGAGGTTAATATTGTGTTAATAAGATAAAATCAAATCCAAATAAACACACTGAAGCCTGACACCTATAGCCTAGACACTAGGGAGAGCATAGGTAATAAAAACTAGATGAAGCACAACAAAAATATAAATGACACAAAAATCTTTTACCTTCCTTGGAAGCTCCAAATTCTTTGTTGAGTGGCTTCCATGGCTTATGCATCAAGAAATCTTTTGAAAATGAAGCTTGGTGGATCCTTCTCTCCCTGCCACCTTTGAATTTGATTTTGTTGTTTGGCTTAATATTTGGGCATGGTAACATTACTTGTATGAGGTTTATGGAGCAAATCCTACATAAAAACTCTACAATATCCATGTTTATGTCTCTCTCCAAATTTATATTATAACTTTGGATTATGAGAGCTTAAAAATAAATGGGCATGGACTTATATTTATATATTTAGGAATTAACTCTCACCCAAGGTGAGTTAAGGCTGAGTTGAGTTAAAAGTTACCATGTAATTATAACTTTTAGTTACTAGTCATAGTTCTCAAATTATAAGGTTGAGTTGAGACTAAATCTAGTTGAGTTAAAAGTTGTCATACAATTATGAATTTCAGTTACTAGTCATACTTCTCAATTTATACATTTTGGGATATTTTGACAACTCATAAAGATAATGATGAAAGACTAAGATATTTTGGTTTTTGGATTTTTCTTTTTGAGATATTCACTAATTTCAAATGGATAATTCAACCAGTCATTTAATATTGTTTTATTTATTTAATTGATTCTAATTATTCTTTTATATCTTTCAAGATTTAATTAAGTGTCCAAGTGCCCCACTTAATAGGTCTATAGATAAAATTAATGATTATGATACCGTAAGGTGATTTGGGATGAATCTATGAGAGGTTTTTGTTACTTATGATGGGATACTCTATTTAAGGATGTCTCAACATGATTATGAACTTTGATGAATGATGCAAGACTAAATTTAAGATGTTTAGTGATTCTTAAGTTTAATTTATAATGTTTGGTAGGAATTAGTATGAAGTCCGACCAAAGGCTAGTTGTGGCCAATTTTAAGTGTCTACAATTTTCCCCTATTTGGCAAGGTGTCACAAGATATATGAACAAAAATGTACTCTAAAATAATGAGAAAGGATTGTATGCCTGAAAGAAGGTGATGATTGAAGAAAAAGCTCCAAACAATGTTTGGGAAGCCCATATTGATGTGCCCTTGAGGGAGTGGGCATCGTATATAGTTGATGGATGGTCCCTTAGAAAGAAGTAAGAAGAATAATGGGATTAACCTATGGGTGAGATTAATCCAAATGAAAAAATTCTTGAATGAATTGATTTAAAAAAGTAATGATTTACCCAAAGTCATTTATAATCAATAAAAAAGGGTGACACACTGATTTACCCATAGACAATTATAATCAGTGGCAATGAAATATATCTTAGTTAGGGATGATGAGTCAAAGTAATGATTTTCCCATAGGAGGTTATAATAATTAAGATGACTAGGATTGATTAATGATTTGATTTCTCCCTAATAGGGTAAATTGGCAAGCATAAATCAAAGATATATTCTAATGCACAAATTAACGATGAGTAGGTGCAAACATAGATGCAATGATCTAATTATTAAAGAAGCCAAAAAAAAATAGGGATATGAGTATGCACAAAGTGATGGAAGAAATGAATAGAAGAATAATAATTGATCAATGGAAATGATTTGATTGTATTTGCGAATACGGAGATGATTTTTCTTATTAGCATTAAGATAACAAAAATGGTTAAATGAGTTGATTTGATCAAAGAGGGTGAGAGGATTTTCCAAGGTTACCAAGGAGAAAATTTTGCAGCGTCATTGTTAATAAGACTTCTTGAGCTAATTTTTGATGTAACATATAATGGTAGGCATCATAATATAAAAGACCATAATAACGTGGTTGAAATATGTATAAGGACTGACTCTCGATCCAATAAATAATGGAAAATAATGCACTAATGATAAAAACCATGATGACCATTTTGACATATGAATATGGATGGACTCAAGAATAATGTGCAAGGAATTCCCCAATGAATGCATATAAACTGAGTCACGATATAGTACTGAAAACAAACAAGAAAGTAAGCAAACAAACACAAAAAAATGGAAAGTAAAATCAAAAGAAAGAATCCTAACAATGGGTTTGTCTCAGTAGGATGGATCAAGAATGACTAACTAGGCTTAGACATGAGAAATGTTTTTGGACTTTGAAAATTTTGAATGTTTTTGGACTTTGAAAATTTTGAATGTTTTTGTAATTTTGAGGTATCTTAACTTGTTAGAGATGACAAGATACCACTCACAAAATGGTGAGATTGTTGGTTTAGGTTACTCATAAAATTGAAAGAGCATATGGAAAATGGGGACTAATTTGACCTTAATGTGAATTGAGCATGGCCTACATAGTACCATTAGGAATTTAGTCACTATAGTCCCACCAACATAAAAGGTGGTGAGATCTGACCTGGTAACAAGTTCTCAAATTTAGGAAAATGATAAGGTAAATAATAATAGTAATGGAAAGGTGATGTGGAAATGCATGGTAAAGTTGTTTTTCCTAATTTTCCCACAATTAGTTATAACTAGAAAATAATGGCATAAGTTAGTAATACTAATTTGCCCATAGTTAGTTATAATTAGTAACACAAGGTGGGATATTGATTTTCCCATAGGTAGTTATAATTAGTGGCACCAATCAAATATAAATGAAAGATAACTTATGAGATCCATTGTCATACTACTTTCAAATACTGTTATTTCAATGCATAAATTTGAAACTGGATCAAAATCCCCTCGTAGAAGGTGCAAAAAGAACCATAAAAACCAAGATCAAAAGGGGTTGTGTAAGATCACTAAAAATAGGATTTGGTAAATAATAGGGATGACATGTTAGATTTTCTTAGGGTACGACATTATTTAGGATGATGATGGCATGGAAATTGGATAAAATGGTAAAAGGGTTGCCCTTAAGTGATAAGGCAAGGGTAAATGGCAGTAATGGGAAATGAAAGAGGCAAGGTAAATGGCAAAGTAAAAGGCATGGTAAATGATTTTGGCAAGATATGTTTTTTGGTTTTATGATTTTGGCTAGAGAAATGTTTCTTTTGTTCTCATTGATGTGGAGATGCATGCACTGATCGATAAATGATACAACCAGAATAATCAATCATGTAAATTACTAGCCCACATCTCTTCTAAATAGTTGTTGTATTAAGAACCTACTGTATATTTGGATGCCAAGAATGATTTTGAGATCTTAATTGGTCATTGATTGTGTTTCCTTCAAACATCGAGATAAGATATCTTTATAGCCTCTAAAAGGGAAAGTGCAGGCAGGGATGATAAATACTAATAAACATTGGATAATAAGTTTAACTCGGAAATGTAAAGGTGGATGATAATGGAAAGTATAATGGTTAGGCAACAAATCAAGATTTGGATGTTTAGGAATGCATACTGTTGTTGATTCCAAATTTGACATAACTTTGGATGTGGTAGGGATGAAGTATTCTAAATATGCTCTCAATAGGGCCATCAAATTTTTATATTGTTTTTGCCTGATAGTATATACCATATGATTATTCTATAGAGTGGGAGATGTATTAATTTGATCTTTGATAATGTTTGTATCAAGCAGTGAAGAAATTTTGTGCTCAACTTTGCTACTTTGATGAGGTTTTCACCAATGAAGTTGTCTCAATTTTCCCATTACACCTCCAAGAAGGTTTCAATAAGGAATGTTGACATTTGGATTTGATTGTCTTCTCGCACCTTAGAAAAGGTTTCACTAGAAGATGTTGAGTTTGAACTTTGATTATCCTTTAGTGCCTCTAAAAATGTTTCACTAGGATATTGTTATTCTATATGAATTTGGTCTTGGTACCCCTAATATTATTTAATTGGTATGTCACTATGGATGCAATTCAACAAGATATAATTCTATCAGTCCTAATTGACACTTGCAGTAGGTGGAATGTCAATATAATGGCTATGTTGGGTTGTGATAATAGGATGTAGAATGATAATGGAATGGGAAGACACAACACAATCCTCATAGAAGATTTTAGGAAAACTTGTGTCAATGTTAAATTAATCATCCTAAAAAATCATGGAAATATCACAAATATATTCAAATTGATCTACAAGGCATGTGTAACTAATGTTGTAACAACCATGAATGTATTTTGATTCCAAAGTTGATTCTAACTCAAAAGACTGAATCTAATGTTGAGACTAATATTGATTCTTCTTCTTAGGCTAAATCTGATGTCGGTTCAAGAATAGAACCTAACTTTAATTGTGATTCTTCTTAAATTGTGGATGTTGCTGCAATGATGTCTTATTGAATGTTTAATATTATATAATTAACGACCTATGATGGCATAATGGGCTCTATAGAGATTGGTTTATCAAAGTGAGACTCTTTAATGAGGGGGAAAGGTCAAGAGACAACTCCAAAGAGATTAGTTTTTCAAAGGGAGTTTCTTACAAAATAGGATAATGATTTTCCCAAATGTGGTTATAATCATTATGAAGTGTCTTAGTAAAGACTGTCTTGTCAGAGTGAGATTCCTTGACAACTAAGATAGTATCAAAGGGTGATTCTTCATAGGTTGAATCATCACAAATAGGTGGTTAAAAAATAATCTTGGATTGGTTGGTTTTCTTGGCCTTGGTTTACAATCAGTTGTAAAATACCAGTTTTGAATATATCTTGGTCTTCAAATGATTGGCTCAATTAGAGAGGTACTGATTTGCTTGGTTGGGGATGGAGGACTAACATAGTATTTTCAAAGTTGGGGTTAGTTGGTAATGGATGAATAATGGGTGGTGGTTGTATAATGATAGGCTTAAAAAATGTTGGTTTATGTCCTAAGACAGTAACTATGAGCCATCTAGTTGTGATTGGAAAACTTTATGGTAACAAGCTAACATAGATGGAAGGGTATTGAATGGTAATGGTAGGGCATTACAAAGCATGGTTGTTATCATGAGCCAAAGGGTAAGGTCCTAGGATAAAATTGGTATGGAGTTATGAAGCTAGGTGGTTTACATAAGCCAAAGGATGAGGTCCTGGTATAGAAATGGTAGGGCATTGTGGAGCTTGGTTTCTTACACAAGCCAAAGGATGAGGTCTGGGTATGAAAATCATTGGATGCTATGTAGCTTGGTGACTCACACAATTTTAAGGAGAGTTAATGATATTTATGGGGGATAGGATCATCATGAAAGGGTGAGCATCATATATCAATAGATCAAAAGAAAGTATCATTGAATCTAGTGCTTGGATTTGCTCCCTAGATTGAGTATTACAAGGAGGACAAGGATTCATCTCACAAACCACTTATTCACCATAGGGGTCTTAAATAAAGTTAATTTATGTAACCATTCTATCATAACTTGGATTGTACATGAATCCACCATAAGTGTAGTGAGAGATACCCACATCAATGATGAATGTTTCATAGAAAGACTTGGAGTTATACAAACTCTAAAAAATAATGTCCAAAGGACAAATGGTTTAAACTAGGTCTAACTTGGTCAAAGGGATGGAGCTCTATCTCTAAAATGGTTTGTGACAAAACTAGGTATAAAATTATATAACATCAAATATCTAACACTAAATGTCTCACATAAACAAGGTCAATTGGATGAAATAAAAACAAAATGCCAAACTCTAGGATCAAATTATTCCAAATAGGTTTAATCTATTAAAAATAAAGATTGATAAGTATTTTGACCAAACATGGTGTCAAAATCTAGGCTCAAACTAGGTCATGTGCTAGGACTTGTGGAAAAACAAGTAAAAAACTAGACTTTAAATAAAAAGATGATTTAATCAAACAAATCTAAAACACTTTGGCATAGACTAGGCATTGATTTTAGACATGAAAGTAGTTAATTTTTTATGATGCATAAAATAAAATGCAATTTAGAGATAGATTATATTCTCCTAAATTATGTTACAAGCAAATAATTTTCAAATTTGGGTAAAGAATTAACCTAAGTCACGTAACCTGAAAGATAAAGATTAGTATCTAAGTCCCAATTATACAAGACCTAATAAAAAATCAATCAATATTTGAAGCCAAACTTGTAGAGGTTAATTAAAAACTAAACTTAGGAAAACTTTAAGATTTTTGTACAAATAAGCTTTACAAATTTGAACAACATAACCACACTAGATAAAGACCACAAAGGCATACATGGCTTGGTTTCAAACATGAAACTTGGAAATAATATAAGACAAGTCAATGAAATAATTTGAGTAGCATAACGGTGTTATCGCTATCAAAAGATTTAAATAAATTTTGGTTTCGAAGACTTTCAAGAGAGAAACTTGAAATGATTTGGACAACATAATATTACCCATTTCAATAAGTGATATACACAACATTTTTGACATAAAAAGTCTAAGTTAAAAATACAATGTTAAATGGATGTCATAATGCCTCCTCAAATAATGGAGTAGTGTGGATAAACAACTTGTTTTGATGTGGTATAAAAAAAGAAATTTTTAGACTAAAAAGACCATGCAATAAAGGAAAAAGACCAAATATAACTAAGTAAATCATCCTAAACCCTAAAATGACAAGGTATGAAAGGTGGGGTTGATTAAAACTATAGTTTTTGAAAATCTAAATTGATGTTGAGTGTGATTAACACTAGAGAAACATCACATCAATTGAGTTAATAATATTTAGCTTACTATTAAAGGGTGTATTCCTTAGAATAGTGATTCCATCCATGGACTGCTTAGTAGAATCCCCTGGTTAACCAGACCTGACTCAAGTCTTTGTTATTGAAGGAGACGTTAGTCTCTCAACCCCTTGGCTCTCACAATATGCATACCTTAATTTTTATACCCCACTAAGAAATAGGGTTGAAACACTATCGAGAGATGAAACTCTGAGTCAATGCTTCATTAAGTAACTCATGAAGAAGCTATGAAATCCCCTTCACAAGTCAAATTAAATGACAAAAATGACTAAGTGGAAAGAATTTAGAGGTTATTTTTAGATCATCCAAACCATACCGGTTTTCGGGAAAGCCTATACAGCATTATTTATATACCTTAGACTAGGCACATATTGAGGGTGGAAAGATGCTTTTGGTCACCTAAGTTTCCTATAGGCGACAGGAGGAGAGCATACATACACTCTTCATTTTTCATAAGAACATGTTAGTAATAAACACTTCCAATAAATTTAAACCTAAATGAATGTCAATTCGATGCACCAAATGAAATGTTTGATTAAGTTATTTACTTGGCCCCTTGGTTTAGATGTAAAAGATTGAAAGAAATTATACAAAACCACTTAAGTAAAAAAAACCTATGTTCATTTTAAGTAATAAAACCAAATATTCAAGACTCAATAAAATCATTTTAGGCACCAAAATGAAGTGTTTAAGACTTATCAATTCTAGATTTTATGTAATCACTAAACTCAAATGTTCAATATTTAAAAAATTAATTTTATCACTAAAATGAAGTGTGCAAGAATTAAATAAATTCATTTAAAAAACCCAAAATTAAATGTTCCTAAGTCTTAGCACTTGCAAATTTATGTCCTATTTCCCACTTTGGTCCTGCAAATGTTATATATATATATATATATATATATATATATATATATATATATATATATAAATGAAATATCAAAACTTACAATATCAAAATATTAAAAATCTCCCAAATACCAAATACCTTCAAGTTATAAATTGCAAATTTAAAATAAAATTAGAAAACAATTTAAACGAAAATTAACAAAGGACAATTAGTAAAATAATATCTCCAAAATTATATGTTAGATTTTGACAAAATTTATATAGAATGTAGATAACATAAATGCATACCAATTTTAAAACATTCAGGAAAAAAAAGTCTATGCATTAAAAAATATGATTATTTTAATGACCATTTATTCAGAAAACATAGTCAGTCACCAAAAGAGTCATAAATTTTAAATTACAAATCAGATTTCAATGAAATTTTGAGACAATTAGGATGAATCTAGTAAAAACAAACATTCCTAAATTACAAAAAAAAGTAAGAAGATTAAAAATTAGATCTATTTTAACAACCATTTGTTTTAGCAGGAAAATAGAAAATGAAAGTAGTAGTCTATATTTTGATAATAACTTCTAAAATATGTACCAATTCTTCACATAAAATTTATATGTTGTTAATAGGTCCAATGTGCACCTCTTTTAAAAAATTCAGACCAAAATAGTGAATAAAAAAGGTTATTATCTCTATATCATCTTTGTTTAATGATATTTCATTCCTAAAAGTATCTTGCTTGGGAAATATCAAAGTGTTCAACTTATCTTAGGATACATCCTTCTTGAATCTTCCCTAATTAGCCAAATCAATCAATCAATCAATCACTATTAGTAATATAATCTTACAAATTTTACATATATTTTATTCTCAAATCAATCCTTTTTGGGGAAAATTAAAGTGTGTACTTATCTCGGGATGTATCCTTCCCAAATCCTCCCTACTTTGGGTAAATCAACACATCATCATCAGAAATTGATGTGTACAAGCATTATCTCAAGTGGGTTAATTTCAACCATGGGTTAATTTCATCTATTCATCACATCCATTCTAACCTCTTCCCCTCTTTTTCAAGATCTCATGTGTCATTCATCCTCGCATGCCCTCTCGATGGGGCATCATCCATCAAATTATTTCATCCACCTTGTCTGATTTACAATATAAACATTAATATATTTTAAAATATTTTTTTCTATGATTTATTTGTCTGATTTTCAACATTGAAAAAGTGAATTTTTTTTCATAACAAAGCCAATTGTATTTGCATCGATCTCAAACATATTATGTTTTTTTTGGTTTAGTTTTTTCATTGTTTGAGCATCTATTCTATCAATTATTTTATGTGAGTATATAATTCGACTTAATATTTATGAAATTGAATAAAATAATATATTTTTTTATTTATTTTAAAAATAAAAATTAAAATTATGCATATTTCAACATGTAACATTTATATAAAATTATTGAATTATATATATATATATATATATATATATATATATATATATAATTTATTTCAATTTAAATAATTTGATAAAATTAATTTAAATTTTAATAATGTATATATTTTTAATATTATTTATAAGATAAAATTTAATTTTAAAATAAATATATTAAATTATTAGTCAAAAATTTAAATTTTTATGTAAAAAAATAAAATTACATATTTTCTAATTATAATTGATGGTCATTTATTTACAATAACTAAATGAAATTTTAATTAATATTTATATGGTTTTTTAATTAAATCTCAATTAAAAAAATCCATGAAAGAGTTAAAAATAAAAAATGTTAGATAATGGCACAACATTAACTACATTACATCTCATCAAAGGAAAAAATTAAATAGAACAATTTATAATCAAAATTTAAAATTACATATTTTCTATACCCAAAACTTAATACATTAAAAATATGTTGAAGGCTTAGTTAATCTTAGCAAACACAAGTGTCATTTACCTCTCTACATTGTATATAGTTACACCGCTCTCAAATGGATTAAACGTTATATATGGTAGTGAGTATGATGCAACTAAGTATGGAACTACGTACAAATATAAAAAAATAGAATTGAAATTGAAAAGAAGTAAACGATTTATTCAATTATACATAAAAATATGTAAAAAAATATATAAAAAAATGTTAAGCAAAGCAAAGAGATGTTATTTGCAGGTCCAAAAAAAGGGTTTTCCTATGTCTTTTAAGGTTTTGGAAAATATTAGTAAAGAATTAAATTTTATTAAAGGTTTGTTATATTCAAATTTTCTTGAGAATTTTTGAAAATTATTTTCATTATTTTCATTCCTTTTCATTGTATGGTTTAAATTTGGGTTTTCCATGTCGTGTATGTTTGTAGAAATATTTAATAAAGTATTGATTTTTATTGAAAGTTTGTTATATTTAAGTTACGTTGAGCACATTTTTTGATGTTATTTTCCACAATTTTCATTCCTATGTATTGTATTGTATTTTAAGGATGTATATTTATTGACAATGAGTGCATTGTTAACAAACAATGTCATTCCTTGCTTATTTGAAAGAAATATAGATGTCAAATCCTTTACACAAATATTATAATTTTTCCCTATCTACTCAATTCTAAGCTCTATCATACAAAATCATGTTTACCTTTTCAATGGGTTTCATCTACAAATATCTTTTTTGAAATAAAATTCAATACCCAAATTGCATCAAATGAAATACAAGAATGCTCCATTATCCACCTAACCAACTACTTATGTAGATTAACCAATGGTGAAATGTAAGCCATGATTTTTCCTTTATCACATACAAGTTATGTAATCTATCATGCATTTTCTATAATGTATTGTCATAAATTTTTTTCATACATGACTACTTTCATCCTGGACATACAAATTATTTCCTCCAAACATGAATAGATTGGTAATATAGTGCATATACCAAACACATCCAATAACCAAATAAATTCAAGTTCATCATTAGACCATGGATCTTTAGAAAACTGAATGTTTCTCTCAATATTTATTCATATATCAACCATGGAAAAAGACACCACATTTACTATTTTCCAATCATAAAGTTTACTATTGACCAAACAAATCAGTCAATAAAGGGAGAACACTTTCAAATATATGCCCTATGAATATGATAATCTAAAGGGTCATGAAAGATTATTTGGATTTTATTTTTTTATAAAATATAATGGAAATACATGTAAAATGTTTCAATGAAGTTGATGATAAATTATATGACCAAATTTAGAGGGGTGAAGTTTACATGATTTATAATGGAAATGTTAAAGAAATAAATAAATACTATACTCAATTAAACATTTTATAGGAGATATTTTTACAACTATCATCAACAATAAGGTATTATTGTGAGAAAATTAAAACCATATTGGTTCATCAATTCCATTTCAATTAAATAAGTGATATCCCATAGATTTTCAATAGATATTATTGGAATTATGGTAATTTCCCATACTATTATATGTTTGAGGAATGGATTAGAATCTATGGATATAACACTCTAGTATAAAGACATGTTAGGGAATATCATTGTTGTGACACTATGGAGTGTACATTTTAATAAATTATGTGTATAGACTAATGACTTTATTTGTGGACCAAATATTCCTAATTTTGCAATAAAATAAAGATGCACATATAATTTGTATTACTATCAAATTTGTCTCAAGTGTCAAAATTGTCCAATAGGTGATATTCTGGTAGAGTGAGCACATGAAAATTATGAACAAAAATGACCATGCTTGTGTTACAAAATATGAAAGTAGATGTGCAATAACTTTTTTTTTATAAAAATATTAAGCTACATTGCTTACTAATTATCTACTCTATTACAATAGCCTGGTGAAGAGGAATATATAGAAGGAGTGAAATCATAGGAAAACTCATGGTGGAACTTAGTGTAACTCACTATGCAATTCATAGTATAACTCATAGTGACACTCAGTTGAACTCCAACTGGAACTCACCCTCTCACCCATTTAACCTCTTTATCACACCTAAGTAAACTAAAGCTAAATGTGTATGGATATTCCATTTAATAAATAAATGAAATAATAAATATACTACACCAACACCCACCTTAAGCATATCTTAGGTGGATGGAAAGGAAAAAAATGGGTTGTGGAAACAAGACCTAATGAGGTACCTACGTATAATGCAAATCTTAAAAATTGGTGTAAAAGGAGAAAACTTCTGGGAAAAAACTCTCCCCCAAAAGAGAGATAAAGAATATAAAGTAGGACTATAAAATGCACACCAACACCCCCCTTAAGCATAGCTTAGGTGGGATAGAGAATTGGATCTTGATAATAAGGCCTAATGAGGTACCCAAGTACATAGTGATGATCCCATTATCCTAAAAAATATGAAGGATGTGTGCCTCCATAAAGAAGAGAGAGAAGGTAATTGTTGAATGTCGCATGATGAATGTTGTAGTAGGCCCCTCTATAATAAGTGATGTTTATTTTGGAAGAAAAAACCCCTGAGCTATCAAATTATTGAATTCCAGCTCAAGTGGAATACAAGTAGTAATCATGATGTGGATCTCTTAGATAAAATTATCAAAGGTTTCCTGATTGTGCTCAAATTTACCAAAGTCTAATAAAAAATCATAAGCCTAACTATAGAAGATGGTAATAAGGAAGCATATAATGAAGGGGAGAGAACATAAGGGTTTATAATTACCCTCATTACATATAGACAAGAAGAGTGGCATGGAAATTTCACTAAATGAAAGTCCATGGAAAGAGGAGAGAAAGGCTCAACAAATATGAAAATTGAAGACTGATCTATAATTAAAGCACTCATATCTATGATATGAATATAGATTATGAGTCTTCAATACTCTCAATGTGTATACTCATACTAAAATCAGTAATATCCTTTAAAATGTAAGTATGTGAATGCTCTAAAAGAGAAACAATCTACACAAGAATGGATGTAGAATATGCAATGAGATAACTAAGGTTTGGCAGAATCTCATCTTGTAGTGGGGGATCAATAGAAAGAAGAGCACTATCCATCACAAATGTATCATCACAAGAAATAAAAGATAGAGGGGAGATTTCAACATTCTCAATAGAGATAATAGGAAGAGGAGGAGGAGGAGGAGATGTGACATAAATCAGAGTGGGATCCATGAAAAGACTCTGAAGTGTTCTCTAAATAGTGAAGGGATACTTTGTGTACTTCATATTGTGGAGTAGATAGTATGAAACATGTATCAATAAGTGACTATAGACATAGTCATAAGAGTTTTCCAGATCATTGTATTCACCTAGATCAATAGGAGTAGGAATATTTCCATATAATAATGGAATCAATTCTTGATCTATGAGTAAACATTCCATGTACACACACCATGATGCATAATTAGTCTTCCTAAGAAGGACCACTAGTGTAGAATCAACCTTCCTCCTCTAGAGTCTGAAAAATGAAGTCATCATGACTAAGATAAGACACCAAGGAATTACAAGACTACATAAGATACTTTTCAATGATTTTACAATATGGCATACTCATTAATGGGACTATAAACACAATTGAGAATGCATCAAAGTGAGAAAATGGTGCAAAAAATAATACAAATAGTGCATGTTCAGAATAGGGATGTTGGGCATAGTCAAAAGTGCATCCCCATGTGAGCAATTGGTGTACGAAGCATAATGCATAAAGTAGTAGGGCACATACCATAGGAAACCTTGATGAATATGGAACATTATAAATTTTTAGTGTGTTTACACTAAAAATAGGAGCAATGGAATGGAAATAAAAAATCAAGTACTTTTACAAAAAGTGGCACTCAAATCTGAGTTACTAAGCAAAAGTTATGGCTAATAATATTTCCCATCATTCATGACCTATTTAATTAATTTTCAATAAACGTTTAAATTCTCAAGTGCAAATAGAGTAAGCATGTCTTTCCATCCAGTCATTGAAACTAGAACAGAATCATGGATTTCCTCAAAACAACTAATGTCAAAAAACATGCCCCTATACACCCCTGCAAGCTCTAAAATGATAAATAGTTCCACTTTAAGGGTTAAATACAAAACTAAATTAAGAAAAAGTCTAATAAACAAAAATAAAGGTATCTCAATTTAAATTAAAAAAGGCTTTAATAGTTTTAGGGATCATTTAATAAAAAGAAGCTATCTATTAGGTAAACAAACTTGGTTTTCATCTTTATGACTTTGTAAATGAGCTTGAGTAGGGAGAAGAAAAGCACCACCACTTTTCACACAAATAGGTTTGAAAAAAAAAAAGACTTTGGGCACTGCCATGGGATGTTTATAGGACTTCAAAATTAAATGTATGCCACCATAGTAGTTCTAATTATTTTTAGGCTAATTTTTCCAAGCTATCAACAACCTCAATACATAATTAGCTAGATCATGGAGAGGTGAGTACCACCATTATTCATGCAAAGGTTTAGAAAGAGATTCAAACACCATTATTAGGTTTGAGAGCAGATTCAAACTCCATGAGTAGGTTTGGGAATACGCTGTGGTGACATCAATAGGTTGTAGCATCCCCTAAAATCCATTGAAAAAGTTATTTAGCTATGCATGCTAAGAAGAATGAGCCAAGGAAGGGTGAACATTATTGGAAGAAGGGTTTATATGGAGATTGGCACTAGATGATGTGTCTAAGGGTTCTCACAAACTATGGTTAATATAAACACATAAAATATCTTTGTTTTTGTATGAGGACGGTGAGCAGAAAGTCTTAGAATCTCTAATGAGGATTAAGGGTATTGAAAAGTAAGCCACCAACTAGAGAAAATTTGTTGAATCGATGAACTAAGAGAGGACCGACATGATTTGAGTCCCCATACATAGGTTATGTGGGATATTGGCTTAGGATGAGGCCATTTATCAGATAGGTAGGTCAAATACTTAAGAGGCAGGTTGTACGATAGAGAGGTGGGCCTTATGATCCAAAGTAGGCCAAGTAATGAAACAGGAGTGCCTAATAACTTAACAAGTCTATATGGGGACACTTCATTTGAGGAAAACAATACTGAATTGACACCAACAAACCAATAATCCCTATTATATCCATGTTTCCATGACATGTATGAGTTTCATATGTGCAATAAACCCTTTTACACCAATACACAAGCATGCAAATGCCAATATGAATAATATGAAAATTTCTCTTAATTAACTCAAAAGAATATAAAATAGAAATCAAAGAGACAAACTAATGCTCATTATCATAACCTAGAGCTCTAATACAATGTCAAAATTATGTAATAAGTGATCTTCTGGTAGAGTGAGCACACAAGAATTTTGAATAAAAATGGCCTTGCTTGTATTCAAAAATATACAAGAAGATGTGAAATAATTATTTGTTGTATTTAACTGCCTTGCTTATCAATTGTATGCTCTATAACAATATCTTGGTGAAGAGGAATATATAGGAGGAGTAGGGGGAGTTTTCAAACTCACATAAGAACTCATCATAGAAATGAGTGTCACTCACTATGAAACTTATAGAAGAACTCACAATGACACTCAATATAATTCTAGGTGGAACTCAGCCTCTCACCTACTTAACCTATTTATCACACCTAAATAATTTGAATCTAAATGTGTAAGGATAATCCATGTAATAATAAATATCCTACACCAACATTGAGAGCTAAACTATTATTTAATCCTGTAATGATTCAAATTTTAAAAAAAATCCTTTTCCTTACATTTGAAAAATTTAATACTTCTTTCCCAGTGGTGAATAATAAATAACTTGTCCCTCCAATAAATTTAACCACCAAACAAACATTGTTTTAAATTATTCAAATAAAATAATTTTTAAAACTAGACTGAGCTTTGGTTGAAGCAACTATAATGAAAGTCCTCATGGACTTCTAATATACCTAGCTTATCCTTTTATGATGGGTGATAAGTACTGAAATAAAAACATTTTGATAAAGAGAGGCTCTACTTTATATTAGTCTCAGTAATATACAAATATCATTGAATGTGGTTACATTTATTCCATATTCTTTTCACCTTGAAAAGGAGATACAATTTGATGAGCAAAATTTGGTAGTTACTTAGTCTAAGTAATATACAAATATCATTGAATGTGATTATATGTATTATTTTCGTTTTGGAAAGGAGATATAATTTGATGAGGAAAATTTGTAGTTATTTTTTATAAAACCACAAAATTAATAAATAAGAAATAGAGTGAAATATTTACACTTTTTTTTTTAAAGATGATGAAGTCATATAAAAAATTATTAATCATGTTGTTGGTCGACATTATCTTTTTACACTCTCAATCAAAAAAAAAACCTACAATAATTGAAATAGAATTAATTTTTCATTTTAAACTTGAAGAATGCCATATATATATATATATATATATATATATATATAAACTTGTATTAAATTTCAAATCATAAAATTATTTGAAACATCTAATAAACTTATTATTATCTTCCAATTTTTTGTCATAGCTTAAATTTTTGTATCCTTCTTTACTACACCATTTATCTACATAATTATGTATATGAAAACTATTATATATTAATTTTATAATTTATTATTTTCATAAATATTATCACCATTTTATTTTAATTTAAATTTATATCTCATGTTCCATTTTTTATTCTTACCTTCGTTGTGCATTATATAATTATATTACACTCAAATAATATTTCTATGCCATGATTTATGGACACTTGATAAGTAGTTGACTTTTTATCTTTAATTTATAGTTTAAAATTTCAAAGTAATTGATATAAAAAAGCTGTAAATATAAATTTGGTATACATTGCAGGCATTTTTTAATAACTAAAGATTTATTTATTTTATTTGAAATTATGAAATTAAAGTTAGTAGTGTTATTTATGTAAAAAAATACTAAATTAAAATGCACTTTTCTATTTTTTAAGGCAATGAAAAGGTCAAATCCTCTTTTCAGAGTATATTTTGTTGTTTTCTACCTATTACTATGTTTCCTATCTTTTTGATAAATATTATATATTTTTATCTTATTATTTTAGTAAAAAAGTTTAAAATAAATATTTTATACTTATTTTTATGTCTTTTGGATTTTATGTGCTAACTTATATTGTTTTATTTATATAAATCATTTAAAATGATTTATTTATTTGTGAAATTAATTTTTAAAAAAATGGAAATAGAGATCAATACACAAAGGAGAAATTACATAAAAATTAAAGACTATATAAAATATAGACAATATTGTTTCTATTAAAAAATTTAAAATATCATAAATAAATGTACAAGGGAAAATAAATATTCCTTCAACATCCAATCACATTTGAATGGTTCAAATCAAATAGTACCTTCTACAAATAATTATGAAAATACTCAACTCCAATCTAATACTGCCCAATGTATTGTTCAAGGCTTTTATGTATAGTCCAACAGTAATAGACAGCACCCTCATAGATCCATCCATGGAACACTTCAAGCCACCTAAAAAAAATACTTAAATAAAAATAAATCCTTATATGATACTAGAAGTTGCTCATTATCTCAAACCCCCAAAACATTAACAAAATATTGGTTTGCCATGTATCCATCCCTTGCCCCTCAAAAAATTCCATCCACACTAATTTACAATAATTATTATAATACAATTTTTTGGATACACAAACACTTTCATGAAAGGTTAGATTGGTAGTCACATGTTCAAACATGTTTTATATGGATGAAATCTTAGTTAGGCAAGAAGACTAGATTTATATATATATATATATATATATATATATATATATATATATATTCTGAATAAAATCTCCATTGCTATATCCAAATAGAATAATATGGATGTAAGAGAAAAAAATTGAGTTTTGTGTTCACTTACTTTAGTTGAAGAAATGCTTATTTTAAGAGTAAATTATTTTTTTCTATTAAACCATGCATACGGATTCCAACACAAACAATGATCATACCATAAGATTCTCCCAAGACATTAGTATAATTTCAAAATGCATTCCATGGAAAACGAAGAAAATAGATAGTATTACTTAAAAGATATGGTGATTAAAAAAATGTATGAATTTTATCTTAGTATATCATGTGTCTTGAAGTTTTTGGAATAAAATACAGATCATGATTCATATTACTGTTAAATATGGTTATAATTATGTATGACAATGTTAATTATTGATACATATTAAATTAAATGATTTGTAATTAAATATATGATTTTTATTCATTATTTGTTTAAGTTATTTATATGTAGATTAATCTTTTGTTTTTTAAGACATGTCTATATTATGAAAATAAGATTGTTATTGTAGGCATGTTCATTTAGAAAGGCCATGTCTTGCATTAGACAACGGTCAGTTTGTAATTTTGGAATTATTATTTTAGGTATTTTCACATGTTTTATAAGGTAGATTAAAGGAAATTATTAAAATATTTTATTATATATACACATCAAAATTCATTCATTATTATTATTATCATGGCACTATTTATTGAGCACTTTTACACTATTGCACATTGAGAAATTCTATCATAATTTTTTTAAATTCAATATTGATCAAAAATATCAACTATATTACAAGTTTAAATCATTTCAAATCAAGTGAAGAGTTATCACTTTTAGGGATCAATCCATATTTATAGTTGCATGCATATTGTCAAGGAGTAAAATTGCACATTTACTCTAGTTGGAAGAACTATGTGGTCTTGATTTCCTTCATTATGAGTATTGGATAATTAAGTAGTGGTGAATCATCAAAGATTGAATAAGGTCAGCTAAGCCAATTAGACTCCCCCAAATTTTTTCACTTTTAATGATTTCAAGGTTCCCTTATCATTTAAAATACCAAAAAAATAAAATAACAATATTCACGTGGAATAATCTGAATTGTATTATCTCAACCAACTCATCAAACACAAGCATAAATTATGTAACAACCAAATTTCCATATTACTCAATGTAGATTATATGTCTATGGTAAATGTATAGGATTGACTTGCATTTTGTCTACATAGTGTGGTTATATCCAAGAATATTCTAATATGATGTTTCTGATTTCCTACTATCAGATTCTTGTTTTCTATCTTTTCCTATCAATCACTAGTCATTATCAACTAAGATAAGTTTTTAGTCAATAGACACAAACAACCTGCACTATTATCAAATAAGCACTGACATATTAATAAATAGTTTCATTTGATATTCCTGATTCTCATCATGCATGGTCACATCATTTTTTATTATCACTTACATATCTAAGATAATTATATTTTTTCTTAGTGTTTTCAAAAAAAATACATTTCCATATTTTTCAATTTCTAAAATTATAATTGTTAATTATTGTACATATTTAATAACATTTAAATATATTTAAAGTTTTAAACCTATTAATACACCACATATATTGTCAAAGGATAAGACATATTGGTGAAACTATACATTTGTTGAGCAATGATTTATTTTTAAATTTTGTTTTGGTGCTTTAAAATTCATGATTCCCATATATTAAAGATAAATTTTATCATCATTAACTAGATTTGATTGTGTGAAGCTCTAAAATTTATCTTTGAACTAGGCATTTTAAATTGAATTCCTCAATTCTGTGCTAAAAAAACTTCACCTTTTTGGCTTTTCATTTTCATTTTTATTGTTTTCTATAAATTTTATTATGATAGTTTTAAAACTAATAGGAGTTATTTTTATTGAAAAATTGGTCTTTATTTTTACATGTGCCATGGTGTGAGGGGTACTCTAATTCTCAAAGTAAATATCACTATATATGGATTTCAGTTTCCACACACCTCATGATATATATGAAATGCCTAGTTTTTTTTTCATTTCAACTATATGAGTCCTTGAACTATTTTTTATTTCAATGCACTGCTAAGTAGTTATCTTAGAAAAGTTACTCTCAACATACCATAGAGATGGGATAGGGTGGCTATGAGATGATATAATTTTATGTAGTTAGTTCTCTTTAGCTTGTGTTCACATGTTATGACTAGGATTGGTATATCTCAGAGCCTACAAAGTAAACACACCCTGCCTAGTTATACCTATTTTATTTTTTTATTGTACACATTTGCATACCACTCATGAAGGTTAATTCCTCTATTCTTATAAGGTAAAATGATATATTAAGTGGAATCGCTATATAACATATTCAAATTCTTTTAATATCTTTTAAAATGGATAACATTAACAATTTTGATCAATATGATAATGCAAACATTAAATGTTTTGTACACACTAGAGATGTTGTTAGTGATGAACATGATAATTAAGATAATGAATTTTTGCATAATAACCAAGATAATCTTGAAAGATTTGATAGAATTGATTCCAATGATCTCAGTGGATTAAATCATAAGTAAGTCAAAGAGTTGTCCAATTTCCATCAAGGACTTTGAAAATGTCCCAAACAAGTGGATAAATTTGTCTACTTAGTCCTACAATTTAAGACTAGACATCAAGAAAATATTGCATTATCTCACACATAAAAAAAGAGGTTCATTTCAGATTTTTTAATGTTCTAATTTCACGTGTTTCATATCCTAATATGGATTCTATTTGTAATTCAACACCTCTAGTTACTTATGTGCCATCATATTTATGTATGGGTGCATCAGATGGTTTAAAACAAATTAAAATGCCTATTTATATATAGGCATCATATATACCTACTTTTATTGCTACACATGGTCTACCACTAACCTCTCCTGATGCATACTCTCTTGAGCAAACTGTTATAGCCTTGCAAGGTAAAGTGTTATTGCTAACAATTTTGACCTCACAATTAAAATTATATCCCCAATAACTTGAAATTTTTCTTATCATGTTGTTTTTATTATTTGTTACTATGTTTTTCTTATAATGTCCCTAAAATGGTCATCCAAAACTTTGATTAGTAGATTTTAAGGTAAATTTGATGAATTTAAGGTTTTGATAATTATGACCATGTGCTTGTCTAACACTTCTTGACATGTTTTAGGTTGTTTCAAGTGATTAAATGAGTCCATAAAATATTAATAGACCTCATGGGTTGTGTTAAGGTTATGTCATTCTTAAAATTTGATCAAACTAGTTGGTGATATGCTCGACTAACTTTATGACCTAGTTGATTGCTTTTTGGATCACTTTGTGGCTCTTGGAGTAGGTTTTACATGTTAATGGTAGTCCAATATTATAATAAAAACATGGTGTACCTATTTATACATAAAAAGGTCCAATTAATACTTTTTTTGTAATTTCATCATGTTTCTCAAGTGATTATAATAGTTTTAGTGCCAAAAAGGCCTATTTTGAGGTTGTCTATATAGTTATTCAAGGTAAAATTGACCTAAAGGCATATTAAATACATTATTTGTTCATTAAAATGTCAAATACATGGTTTGGAGGGTGTTTTAGGTATCAAAATATAGAAAACTAACATATCTCTCATATCAACTTCCTTGGTAGCTCCAGGAAGGCTATTGATTTTCGCTCAGTAGGGTTAGGAGAGAGAGAGTCAAGTCCAAATATATTTGTAAATTATAGGGACCATAATAAATTTTGATTTATATTTATTGGTTATATTATTCATCCTGCCATATTTATGAACAATTTCTAAGAGTGTAAGGGGGTCACTATGACCTAGTCATCAAGACAGGGTCTAGGTTTATCTCCATTTGTTCACTTCAGAGCTTAACGGAGAAAAATGGTTATATTAAGATTATTTAAAGTTAAAAATTGATATTTTTAATGATGGATTAAGTAGGTAATTTGTCTTTATAAGGATTCTTTCGATAGGAAACTAGTTTCATGTCTTGAACTTGAGATTTAGTAGTTTTCAGGCATGTTTGATATATTAGTTAAGTGTATTCATCTTCAATGGTTTCTTAAGTTCATGTTTCAAGTAAAATACATATATTTAATTAAAATTAAAGATAATGTACCTTCATATTTAATATGGTGTTTCTTGAGATAGCTTGAGTGACATGGGGTTTTCTACCAAGTTACAGTTGAAGATCTAATGAACTTCTAATGTGTGAAAGAATATTAGTAAGTTAAAAATGATCATGAAGGATTATTAAAATATTTTAAATCCTATATTTATATTTGGATTATATTCTATATGATTTATTATTACTATTCTCTCTCAAAGCTCAAAAGAGCACTTGTAGGCCTAATGACTAGGCTAGAAGGACATCATGGCAAATGAGAGGAAATATGTGGACTCATGAACAGGAAGAAGTTTGTTTTTAGAGCATGAAGTTATTTTTAAAATACACATAAGAGTATTAAATATGACCAATGGCACTATGAGAGCATAATATCTCTTTATGCCTTCAAATGCCTGAATAACATAGTCAAGACTGTGTATGACTGTATTACCAACTTTAGAGACCTCTACAGGACTTTGTGCCTTTATGAATGTGTTTATGAAGTGTCAATATGAATGTATAGGGTGATATAATCCCATTAAATTCATTAATATGATACAAGTGTCACCAAGGTACATCAAAATTAAAAAATAAAGCCTCTCAAAATGCAGTTTAGAAAAAAATAAGGTAAATTAGTATTTCTTAAGGCAATGTTTTTGTTTCATTTGCATGTTTATCAAACTCCTTGAATAATTATCTGTAGAGTAAAAAATACTCCATGTTTCATTCTAATTATCAGTTGTGCACTGAAAAATTTTATCCCCACACACTTTGGTTCGAGACAGCAAAGTTTTTACTTAGAGCTTAGGCTTGATTTTCTTTTTACCTCTTTTTTCTCTAAGTGTCGAAGTCAAGCAGAAGATGCCAAGTGTCATCGGCCGAGGCACCTTTCATAATTTCTATAAGTTGGTCAGGACGTGCCATGTATCTCATAGTAACTTAGTAGAATGCAGCAAGTGTCGGCATCCATGTTTCAAATCTCTTTTAAGCAGAAGGTTTCAACAAGCTAAGTATCAAGATCAGGCGGAGGGCGCCAAGTGGCAATCACGAAAGGTTTCAATTTGCTTTTCTAAAAGTGACAAAAGACGCCACGTATCTTAGCTAAAGATAAAAAAAGCCACCATGTGTCAACCTCTGAATTATCTTCATTTTGTTTCACCGATATAGTAAAGACTTTGGTGGGTCTCAAGTTTTATTTCTGAAGGAAGCAGAAGCCGCAAAGTATCGTTGTCTATGTAAATATGAAATGAAGCCCAATTGTTTCTATAATATAAATAGAGCGATGCAGAGACTATCACGTGTCACCTTCCATAGGTTTCTCAAAAGGTGGCTAAAAGCAACAGAGATCGCCACATATCCCTAGTTAAGTAAAGCGGAGATTGCCACGTGTCCTTTGTTGAGGCAAGCAGAAATCACCACCTATCCCTATGCCCTTTTTAAAGTTGCTCAGGCAAGAAACGTTGTGGGTCTTATTTTCTATTAAGTTGTTAAAGTTTCTAAGAAGTGGATTGTGATACGTGTCAAAGGTGGAACACTCCTGAGCAAAGACACAAAAAGAGTATAAGTTACGCGGAAAGTGCCATGTGTCTTCAGTAAGTGCTGTGGAACACGCCAAGTGTCATTTTTTGGTGCATCCTAAATAAAGAGAAGGTTTTCAATAAGAAAAGGGGAATCAGCCAAGTGTCCTCTCCCATTTGAAATTAGGAAGCATCGTGAGTATCTACTTCAGCCAATGAACTGCATAAAGATAGAGCGTTTCAAAATCTAAGAAATATCTTCTATTAGACACTTCCAGTTTGGTTAGATTTCAGTTGGACTAGATTGGGAACATTTAGACAATCTAGAGTGAATTCGATGCTATAAAAAGGGGTCCAGAGATCACCAGGGAGCATCAGATAATTACAGATAATTTTTTGAAAGAATTATTGTCAAGAGTTTTAGACTTTCTAGAGCTGTGATTAGAAATAACATTTGCCTTTGTTCTATCTTCTTAAGTTGGAAAGTTTATGTAACTGTGCATGTTTTTGTGCCTCTTATGTGACTAGAAAATTAATAAGAAGATTGAGTCCTGTGCCTTTGTTGATATTTTCTGTGTCACTGCAAAAGTAGTCTAAGCTGTGAGCCTCTATTTCTATTGTTTTCATCTTTTACATTGATCATGCCTTGTTTGTTGTTAAATGTAATTGAATGTTACATATAGTTTCATTGTGCTCAGATTAAGGGTCGAATTACATTTAGGTGCATCACCATAGTTAGATTTCATTTCTTTGCATTTGTGTTTCTGTTAAAATTCCTATCCCTTTTCCCAGTATACGCTCGATATAAAGAAGAGACTAGCTTCTTAAAAATCTGGAGGTTGTTTCAAGTTTCAAGTCCCACATTATTTAAACTTCCCATTGTTGGTGTTAGAAACAAAGCAAAATTTTAACTATCAATAGTTTTTGGCATGCCTAGTGGGACACTATATTGAAGTTTCTTTCAAGATCATATGAACCAGAGAGCTACGAGGAGTCAGAGCTACGGACCAGTAACCAGATCTCAGTCTACTGTAAATCCAGGTATTCTTTTGCCACCATTGGTAACTAGTCCTAGAAGAAGAGTCAACTAGTTTATACCAATACCAAGAGCAAATATGGGAGCCCCTATAGCCCCAAGAAATTATGCAAGTTGGAACACTGGTAGTCATTTGATTCTCCCAATACCACCAGCCACTTGGGACCCTATCCCAGTGAATGCCCTGAAAGCTCTACCTAAATTCAGTGGGCAAGACTTCAAAACACCTGAAGAACATCTGCAAGATGTATCAGATGTCTGTGATATACATGTTGTCACACAACAAAATGTGGCCATAAGATTATTAGTAGCTTCTTTTAAAGGGAAAGCTCTAGAATGGTACTAGTCCTTGACCCCAAATACCATATCTACATGGGATCAACTCGGAGATATTTTCTTTGAAAGATTCAAAGAGAAGGGTGATAAGTCTTCTTTATTACAACAATTGATTACCATCCAAAGGGCACCACAAGAAGCAATGATTGACTTCAATTCTAGATTTCAAAAGACTTGGGAAAGAATCCCTGCTATAGCTAGACCATTATCAGGTATGGCTATAGTGTTTTATCTTAAGGCTTTAAATTCAGACATATCTATTATGATTTAGTCACTTGGAGGTCAGACTCTGCAAGAGGCTTATGACTATGCAGTCAAACCTGAAAATAATTTGATAGATGCTGGAAAGTTGTCTCCAAGGCCTCCCATGCCCATGTTTCTAGAGATTTCCTTGCCATTACCTCAAGAAGCCCCTAAATCCATAACCCCACCTATGTCTATGTACACATATCCTCAACCACCTACTAAAAAAATTGTCCCTGCCCAGTCATATGAGCTGGATGATATCAAGAATATCTTAAGGACATTTTCTAATGAGCTAATTAATATGAAAAGACAACATAATACTTATACTAAACCCCAATATCAAGGCTATCAAGGAAATAGATTTCCATCATAGCCAAACCAATATCAGGGTCCTTAAGGGCAAAATAACCCTCAGCTAGCAAACTAATTAGTTGCAGTCCCTACACACTCATAGACTATTCCTCCCAATTCAAATAGGGAGATTGTTCCAAGGCAAAATAATTATGTAGATGGTACCAGTGCCTGGTATTTCCCTTGCAATAATGCTCATATGCCTAGAGATTGTCCCATGGCTAATCTACAACAAAAGGTGGTAGAGCAAAGAAGAATGGATGGACAATTTACAAGTACTAGTGACAATCAAGTCTACCAATCTTCTGGTATGCAAAATTTAGTCTTAATGGCTCAGATGCAAGGGATGTATTTGCAACAAGAAGAAGGAATAGCCCCAGAACATGCTTTGTTCTCATGGGTTGAAGATGAAGAATCAGTTTTCTTGAACAAAGCTTCCACTTCCATGAAACCAGTGGTGCAATCAGACTATTATACTAGATAAAAGAGAAGGATGGTGGAACAGCCTGAAGTTGTAAATAGTCAAGTCATGGAGAATCCTCCATTTCAAGGACAAAGAAACACAACTGTTAGACAAGAAGTGCCTCAACTAGTGTAAAATGAAGTGATTCCTGCACAAATTCAAGAAAAAACAAGATATCCTTAGTTTCAAAAAACTTAGACTCTAAGACCAATAAATGTGGTGGATCAATTGAATAAGACTCCAGCACAAGTATCAATATGGGATATATTGGCTATTCCTGAATAGAAGACACTACTATAAAAAGCTCTACTAGGCTAAGCAGTGCCCAAATGTACTGTTATCAAAGGACCTATTGAAAAAGAAAAGCTTAAAGACACAGTTCATCTACAGATAATAGCCCTAGTGAATAATGCATCAGAGGTAAGCAAATCCAAATCGGATCCCTTCTATTTAACTTTGATAATTGGCAAGAAACTGTTACATAATGCAATGATAGATTCAAGGGATAGTACTATAGTAATGCCTAAGCAGATAGCTAATGCTTTAAAAATAAAGTATGAGCCACTCACTAAAGGAGTCATGCAACTAGATGGCAAAGCAGTACAAACAATAGGGAGAATTAAACAACTCCCATTACAATTATATACTTGTCCCAATATAATTGTAAATCAAGATGTAGTAGTCATAGATATACCTCCTATATTTGGCCTATGCTTATCCAAAGAATTTATAGCCAAGATAGGAGGATATATGTCCCTTGATTGGTCTCACCTCATCCTAAGAACTAGATATGGTTCAAAGATGAAGATATTATCTAAGCCACTATATAAGGATCACATCACCAATGAACCAACCACAAATTTAGAGGCAGCTCATGCTATGATGAATAAAGAAGAAAGGGTTTTTGTTGAGGAGTTAGGTGAATGGACTGAACATGATCAAGAAGAGGAAAATGATCATTTATTAGCTATGATGCAAAGTGACCCATATGGAAATTATGACTCCATTGGTCTGGGCACTTATGTCATATTTGAGGAAAACCATAAAATTGCAAATGTTTTAAGGGAAGAAAATTCAAAAGATACCTCTTCTATCAATCCTCAGGTCTCTCAACATGAATTCCATATTTTGAGTGAGAAGTCACAAGTGTATGCCTTAATCTTTGATGAAGAAAAGATAATTTCTGACTTTCTTGTTACTTTGCAAGATGATGTGGAGGAGCATGGACATTTCCTTGATCATGATTTGAATGACTTGTTTGAAATCATTGGGTCAGGTTATACTATTATTCAAGGAGGCTATGAGCTGGTCACAGATGAACAAGACAACATTGAGACTCAATTACATATGCAAAATTACTGCAAACTTTTAGAATTATCCTCCCAAGAGATTGGTAATTTTGAAGTCATTAAAGAGGATGATCATACAATAGAACTTGAGTTTGAGGCAGAAGGTGATAAGCCAATAAATGATATATATCAAAGGGCTTCTGTTGATGAGAAAATAGTCATTAATTTCTTGATAAGACATGCCAATATCAAGAACTAGCATTCAACAAACTTCCAAGAACAAGAAGAGTTTATATATGTTGGAAGCATGTTTGACTCAGACTCACTCAAATGTAGGCCAATCAATGTGGCATACAAAGAGAGCAAGTCACCAGAGCTACATCCAATTCAACCACTTGTTCGGTAACATAAGTCATCTTGTCATGAAGGAGACTTTAGAAATTCTTCTTTTGATCTAAGAGGGAGACAAAAATACTTGGTTAATGTATAGTAGTTAGATATTTTTCCCTTTATGTATTGCTTTATTTTCTCATTTTTATTTTCCCACTTTTATTTTAAATAAGTGTTTTTTGAACACATAGTCAACAGCTCAAAGTTTTTCAAAATTTCTCATTACATTGAATATCTTCCAAATCTTTAGAAATCCCCAAGGTACCTTGTGCTGCCACTTGCATAATGTGTCTATCTCACTATCCCATAAAGATTGAGTAAGATTTGCTAATGGTTATCTGAGTTTAATGCCATTTTGAGACTTGATAGGTTAATAAATATCTCTTAGTAAGAGTTAAAGCTTACAGTTTCCTCAAACATTCTTGCATTTGCGAGAAAATATCCTACTAATTGCATTTTCAGTTCCTAGTAAACCTGCTTTAGCAAAAGTGTTTCGATTTTGCAAAAGTTCATACCAGTTATCAAAGAATAGATATAGAGATGGAGGGAGCACAGTCTTCACAACAAGGAGCTAGGATGTATGAATCCCTTGATAAGTTTCTTACGAGTAAGTCATATGTTTTAGCTCCCACACAACCATTAAAGACCTATCCATGGACCAGAATCCCTAAAGTTGGTCAAGCAAGTGACCCAATAAAGATAAAAAATTATGCAAATGGAGTCATGGACCCAATTATTCAAAGAGCCAGTATAAAAAATCTTAGAGAAGGGGCACATCAAAGGTGTCTTCAGAGGGCCAGAGTGGGGCAATATGAGATGTTTACAATGAGGATATGGACTTCACAACTGGCATAATTCATTGTCCCAGGTGTGCATCCATGCCCTGACTTAGTTGAAATATGCACAGACTTGTTCCATGCACCCTCAAGCACCATTCAACAAGGTCCATTCATGGTGCAAATCACACCACAGGTTATCAGAGACATGTTAACCCTATATCATGATAAGACAGCTATGTTTCCCACTTTTTTAAAATGCAAAGAACGTGGGCAAACATCAATACTCAGTTGAGGTTCTTAAGATCCGAATTACAAAAGGGTGATGATGATACTATTATGCCTACAATCCCTGTAACAAGAGCCCAATTCACACAAGCTAGCCAAGATGCACTATCTATGAGGGCTTTCATCTTCAGCATGAAAGATGATATGGCAGTCTATGGAGAATAAATGGCTATCCTCTTCAGACTGAAAACTGTCGACAAGACTCAGGAGTATCAGCTTGATTTTTCTGAGCAAATTGCATCCTCCATGGTAGAACAATTGGCCCAGTTCAAATCAAAAGGAATTTTTAGGTACTCTTCTTATTTGTTTCACCTCATGCTATATTAGAACTTTGACATCTTTGCCCAACATATGCATCTTGATATGTATGACCCAAGTTTTGATTTATAAAGGACCATTCCTGTGTCTGCATGGACACATATTTTGTCAAAAACTAGCAACCCATACGAATTTTGGGAACTGTTTGTTATCCTTGCTTTTTGTCACCTCATCCTTGAACTAGTTATTAATAGACTATTTCCAAGTGTTTCAAATCTTCTAGCTAGTTGCCCAATTCCTTGTGATTTATATTTTGGATCCCACCATACAATTATTAGAGTCCATGGATTTTGTGGGGAACCAATGTTGCTACCTAAGATTTTGACTCTTAGGTTAGCATTCTTAGAGGTCACCAGGTAGGTATCTATAGTAGATAATGAATATGGCTTTTGGAAGAGGAAGAGAAAAATGTATGACATCCCATGGATGACAACCAGCATGGTATTAGAAGCCAAAGACATTGAGATTTTGTTGCTTAGAAAGCTAGCCTTCCTTGGTTTCTTGCTAGTCGAAGACAAATGGGTATATGACCCAAATGGTTCCATAGCTTCCTAGATAAGGACTAATAGAGTTGCAACCAGAATTGCACATGAAGGCTGCCCTTTTTGGGAAGATAGGAAAAATCTTAGAGAAGATACTCCTAGATTTTATGTTGAATTAACAGATTTGCCCCTTCCACAAAATAGACCATGGGAAACTTTCTATGTTAAATAGAGGGATTTTGATCCTAAAGTCAAAATGAATTCTGGCTTAAGAAGGGCATTAAAGAATAAAAATTGGGATGCTGAGAAAATAGAAGCCTATTGGAAATATAGGTAAGAAATTTGTCAGACAACTCATTCTTTTGGGAACATGGACACAGATGAGAGATGGGAAGAACTATGGGATGAGTGCCATCTTTCCCTTATATCTATCCCTGACACAAGTAATTTACTAACACAGTGTGTAGAGATGGAAGCCAGAGCAGGATTAAGCCAAGAGTCATAGGCCTCAGGGCAAACCACTCCTGCAGTAACTATATCAGTTTGGCCCCAATCTCTCAGCATCATGGAAAAGCAAAAGAGTGTGGTTCCTTCACCACCAAAAGCTTCCCCATTAGCATCGATTATTTAAATTCATAATTCTCCACAAGCATCACTAATGGTAGTAGTAGATGTTGAAGGAAAAGAAACACAGCTAGAAGAAGAGACACCAAAGAAGTGAAAGAGGGTGCAATTTCAGTTTGATTTAGAGGAGGAAGTAGAACCTTCACAATGCCAATTATAGAGTACTGTAATTGCTCCTCGGGTAAGTATTATTCCTCCTTCTCCTTCTCAATCTCTTTCTTCTCCTATTGGCATGACGATTCCATCTAGCCAGATGACATCCCCTGCCACTTCCACCATGCCCATTTCTCACTTCATCCCATCTATCCCTACTCAAGCTTTAACATTACCTCACTTTTCTCCCTCTATTCCTAAGAAACTCCCCCTTCAGATTGCCCATAGCCAACAATTGGCTATTCAATATGGTTTTTCACAAGGACATCCTTTTGTGGGTGGGCATATTGCCTCTCCTTCTACCTTACAAACCCAAGTAGATGCTACTAGGAAGGCAAGGGAAGCCCGAAGAGAGAAAAATAAGATCAAGGAAAATAAATCCTTGGCTACACTAAATCTATGGTCACAATTTGACCCAATTCAGCAGCAATTGACGGTGACTCATTTGTCACCAAATGTAATCAAGCCAAGTGAGCAAATGCAATCGAAAGCCTACACAATGAATGTAGTGGCCATAGACATGTCCCTGTTCAGGCCACAAGACAAAATCAAATTGGTAACTGAATCCACTTCTGTAGTTACTGAAGACTACTTGAAAACATCAAGGAGGCTATAGAAGATGGAGGCTGATTTAGCCAAGGAAATGGCAAACTATAATAGTTTGACCACAAAAATCAATAGAAAAGACAATGAAATAGAGAATCTATATAAATACTTACAAGATACTATTTCTCTTTAGACTCATCAGATGATCTAGGCCCAAAATGATTCCTTAAAAGTGGGGCTAACGTAGGTAAAAGATGTAGTGATGACCCTAAGGCGCAAAAAGGTAGCATTACAAGAAAAATGTGAGGAACACCTATTGCAGGTTACTCAATTGCAACAGAAGCTGTTGGCTAAACAAAATAGTACTGCGCCTATACAAGCCCAATTTCAAGCCGAGCAATAAAGAGTAGAATAATTGACACTGGAGCTGGCCAATAGGCTAAAGAATGTCAGAGTGTTAAGTCTGGTAAAGGAGATTTATGAATCCATGTAGAAAAGAATCTCTTCAGAGATTATTCAGCTCATGCCTTCTCTCACCTTCCTACTAAATGAACAAAAATTGTGTGAAAAGGTGGAGAATTTAGTTGCAAACACTCTTGCTATAGTTTCTGGGAGAGTATTAGACTCTAAAATGTTGTTGCAAAAGCTTTATGATGCAATAGATGGAACATTGTCAGTAGCAGGAATTGAGAATAGAATGGTCACTTCTAAGCGAGTGAATGAGGTTCTCAGTTGCAATTCTACAGATATCAGTTATAGAGAGCTTCTCGACATAATGAATGAAGGAATCAGTGAAATGAAATATCACATTGAAGACCTAGTACAATTAGGTCTTCCTTCTCCATTTTCTAATGACAAAATAGTGCTAATGGTTGATGAAATTAAACCTTTGATGTTGGCCAAATAGAATGATCAGATAGTTTTTTAGGATTTAAGGGATGATTCATCAGTCCCTGAAGTAGAAGCTATTTTGATTCCTATTTTCCAGCTCGAATTCAAATTGAAGGCTACGGTTCAGATTTTGTAGAATTTTTCACACAAGGATATTATTAACCTTGATTTAGCCTTCAATGGATTATAGAATAAGCAAGGGTTATCTAATGATGAGTGGTCTACCTATCAAACAACATTGTTGAAGCTGTAATTTTGACATTTTGATCTAGCAAGAGTTGTGGTTTCTTTTTGAGCAGGCTCAAAAGTCTGTGGTTGCCAATAACTGTAGAGTAAAAAATACTCTACATTTCATTCTAATTTTTAGTTGCACACTGCAAAATTTTGTCCTTGCACACTTTGGTTCGAGACGGTGAAGTTTTGACTCAGATCTTAGGCTTGATTTTCTTTTTGCCTCTTTTTTCTCTAAGTGTCAAAGTCAAGCGGACGCTGCCAAGTGTCATTGGCTGAGGCACCTTTCATAATTTCTATAAGTTGGTCGGGACATGCTACGTATCTCATAGTAACTCAATGGAATGCAACAAGTGTCAACATCCATGTTTCATATCGGCATCCACATTTCAAATCTCTTTTAAGTGGAAGGTTTCAACAAGCTAAGTATCAGGATCAGGTGGAGGGCACCAAGTGACAATTGTGGAGGGTTTTGATTTGCTTTTCTAAAAGTGACAGAAGATGCCAATATCTTAGTTGAAGAGAGTGGCAGCCACCACATGTCAACCTTTAAATTATCTTCATTTTGTTTCACCAATATAGTAAAGACTGTGGTGGGTCTCAGGTTTTGTTTCTGAAGCAAGTGAAAGTCACCAAGTGTTGTTATCTGTGTAAATATGAAATGAGGCTTGATTGTTTCTATAATATAAATAGAGTGACACAGAGACTAGCATGTGTCACCTTTCATAGGTTTCTCAAAAGGTGGCTAAAAGTAGCGGAGATCACCACATATCCCTGGTTAAGTAAAGCGGAGATTGCCACGTGTCCTTTGTTGAGGCAAGCAAAAATCGCCACCTATCCCTATGCCCTTTTTAAAGTTGCTCAGGTGAGAAATACTATGGGTCTTATTTTCTTTAAGTTGTTAAAGTTTCAAAGAAGCGGATTGCAACAGGTGTTGAAGGTGGAACACTCCTGAGGAAAGACACAAAAAGTGTATAAGTTATGCGAAAAGTGCCATGTGTCTTCGGTAAGTGTCGCAGAACATGCCAAGTGTCATTTTCTGGTGAATCCTAAATAAAGAGAAGGTTTTCAAGAAGAAAAGGGGAATCAACCAAGTGTCCTCTCCTATTTGAAATTAGGAAGCGTCCTTAATATCTACTTCAGCCAATGAACTGGAGAAAGACAAAGCATTTCAGAATCTAAGAAATATCTTATGTTAGACACTTTTAGTTTGGTTAGATTTCAATTGGACCGTTAGATTGGGAATATGCAGACAATCCAGAGTGAATCTGATGCTATAAAAAGGGGTGCAGAGATCACCAGGGAGCATCAGATAATTAGAGAGAATTTTTTGAAATAATTATTGTCAAGAGTTTTAGACTTTCTAGAGCTGTGATTAGGAATATCATTTGCCTTTGTTCTATCTTCTTAAGTTGGAAAGTTTATGTAATTGTGCATGTTTTTGTGCCTCTAATGTGACTAGAAAATTAATAAGAAGATTGAGTCATGTGCCTTTGTTGATATTTTTTGTGTCACTGTAAAAGTAGTCTAAGCTTTGAGCCTTTATTTTTATTGTTTTCATCTTTTGCATTGATCATGCCTTGTTTTCTCTTAAATGTAATTGAATCTTACATATAGTTTCACTGTGCTTAAATTAAAGGTCGAATTACATTCAGGCGCATCACCATAGTTAGATTTTCTTTCTTTGAATTTGTGTTTATGTTAAAATTCCTATCCATTTTCCCAGTATACGCTCAATATAAAGAAGAGACTAGCTTCTTAAAAATCTAGAGGTTGTTTCAAGTTGCAAGTCCCACATTCTTGAAACTTCCCATTATTGGTGTTAGAAGCAAAGCACAATTTTAACTATCAACATTATCCAAGTTGGTAGGGTGTGTTTGGGTCAATAATAAATTTTGGTATCATATTTTTCATTCTAACATCTATGCCATATCTTCTTCCCATGTTCGTATAGAGGCCTAAAAGGGCAGAAAATGTACACCTATAATAGTCATAATTCAAGGCAATTTCAGGGAAACATCATGTTGTAGATAGGAGTCTTGAAAGGTGAAATTTTTGACTAGGAA
Organism: Torreya grandis; assembly: GCA_037957365.1. Taxonomy (NCBI): domain Eukaryota; kingdom Viridiplantae; phylum Streptophyta; class Pinopsida; order Cupressales; family Taxaceae; genus Torreya; species Torreya grandis. The sequence continues at coordinate 9,926 of JARHVA010001437.1, read as the reverse complement.
ACAAAATTATATCCATGATAATAATTGTATTTTTAGGGAGTAATGAGATAATTGGTATTATATTTTGTATCTACAGTCCACTAAACACTAAAATCACTACCTTTAACCATATGTTTTTAACACAGATAAGATTTCTATGCAAAGATGTACTTATATCCAAGAGCAAGAGGTTGTATGATATGGATATTATAGATTAAAAATGTAAAATAATGAATTAATTGAGACCAAAATGAGGGGATAAAAGTGAAGATAAATCAAATTGAGTATTGAAGTAAAATTGTGACAATCATTAGGTGGCCTATATGTTATCACATGAGGATATGTGTAGACAAGAGGAGGAAGTTGAGTTGTAACATTTTCATAAGGTTTTAAGAGGTGAATTATGTACATTTTCATACCTATTAAATGGTATTAATTCTTTTACCTTCTTTCCTAAAGCCTAAAAACTCTAAAATAGACACCTACATCCAACTTGTAAGCCTAATTGAGCTTGAGCGACATGGATGCAAAAAGTGCAATGATGAGGCTGAGGTTTAAATGAGAATTAAATTAATATGAGTTTAAAAATTAAACATAATATAAATATGAGTATTTGAAATAATGAATATATCTCCTAAATTTACTCACAACCAATTGAACCTATAGTTAAACAATAACACAATCAGCCTACCTATTCAAGGATGCCTAAGGAGGTTTATGTGAGAGAGGATATTTTAGGAGTTTGTTTATTTTAAAAAGGTAATAAGGACTCTTAAATACATGTAATTAAATATTAAAGGTCTTATTTTAATCAAATTCCTCCATAAGCACCTATAGGGAGCAACAAATGTGTATGTACAACATATGCATCTACATGTAGTCTTTGTGAAAGAATGAAAATGTTGATAGGAGTTTGTATGTGATGGTGATGAGTGTCAAAGAGATAAATTTGAATGATATATATGATTAATTAATGGAATCAATTTCTATTAAAATGTGATGAAGATCATATTCATAAATGAACTTTCTCAGCCCAAACTAACACAGTCTTTTTGAAGACTTGCAGGCCCACTCATAAACAAAGTGAAGAGAACATGTTTGTCTCATTGATATTTTATTTATAATAGTGAGAAAGAGTATAGATTAATTTTATGATGATATTTATCAATTTTTGATCATGAGAGGAGGAGATAAAATCAGGAGTAAGACCTCTAGTGTCAATACACATTGTTTGCATAAAATCCCTCAGTATTGAAGTTCATATGTTTCAAACCTATTTATAATTTCAGTGTTTTGAATCATAATTATGGTTAATTTCATAGGTATTTTAAAACATTTTTATGTATTTGTTTACTATGAGGGTGAGTTGAGAGGATTTAAGACTCCAAAAGACCTTCCTCAGCCTTCACCATAGTCACCTCAACCCAAGAGGGAGTTTTGTAGAGGTTAGATATTATTGCAAGAGATGTATGGTAACTTGATATTTATTGAGGTGTTGGAGGAGATCCAATTATTCAAATAAATTATATTAGTTTAGTCTTTTTGTTTCACAATTGCATGAATAATTAGCCAAAATATAAAGAACTGTGTTTTACTTGAGAAGTAGCTCGAAGCAACCATTTTGTTTTCTCATACATTTCATGAGAATTTGTATGGGAAATCAATAACATAGGATATGTTATATGGGTTATCTTGATACAAATTATTTTCTTTGGTTTTTGGAATGAACTCTTGTCTTTTACAAATCCTTGTTAAGAGCATAAACCTCTTAAAACCCTCCTTAAACCCTACAACTGACCTAATGGAGAATATATGATTTTTAATGCCTTTATATGCCATAATTTTACCTTAAAATGGTCACATTGATACTCATAACTATCATTATATTCAATTCCATGTGTTTTTTCACATGTGCAGGTATAGTATCATATGGTACCAGGAAAAAATAAGATGTTTTTATCTTGTTTGTAAAGATATAGGTAATGGAGTGAAATAAAAACCATTTAAATAGATTTATGGTGAAATACACTTCTATATTTCTCCCAAGTTGTTATATATTCCCTGCAAGTTGGCCACTAGCTCAAAAGGTGTGAAAAACATAGTTTTTCAAGCCCAAAATCAATGGTGAAGACCTATGAATGAAATAAAGGACATAAATATCAATAAATTAGTTTTTTAATGGTTATATAGGTATCATAAATTCATTTAAAATCACAAAAACCTATAAGTTTCATGAAAAACATCTCAAACAACCCCTCAAACACACAAAAGCATATAGGCTTGCTAATGACCATTTCATCATTTCCCCATCTACACAAGGACCCAAAAATCAAAATTTGTCATGGAGGATATTAATATGACAAATAGAGTGAATCAATCTATTTTTTTAGGTTTCACACATGTGGGTGGCCATTTGGGCCCAAATCTTTCCTTCTAGGCCTATTTAGGCCTAATTGGAGAGAAAAATGATAGAAAATAGATATTTACACTTAGATTTAGATCATGAAATTTGATATTAAAATTTAATGGGCTAGAGGGTACTGAAAAAATTTCCTCATTTTATCAAGGTGATCCATACATTCTTCAATATAAGGAGCTTTACCAATTTTTAATGCTATAAGGAATGGGTGGAAAAGCAAGTAAAATGAGCAAAATGACATCTTTTAAAGAGTTTTATGAATCTAATTTCCTTTTTATAGGTCTAAATTTATGTTTATAAGTCATCCATGTGATATATTTTATGTATTCAAAATGAAACCCAATTTTCTCTCTTACACCTCTTTACCTAAGAAGGAGTCACATGATCAAAGCACCGACTTGATGTATAGAAACTATTTAAAAATGATTATTGATGTTTATATTTCCATCATATACCTAATTAAGTATTATTAATTCAAAATATGATTTGAATAAGGATTCAAATGTTGAAAAGGTCTCTAAGACTCCTAACGAGACCTTATTTCCTTCATATGCCTAACATGTTGAAAGAGTAAAACAAGCATCAATAAGCCTTATAACAGCCCAATAAAGATGGAGAGATAGGTCATAAATAATCGGATAAGGTTTCAATGGAGAGAGTAATCAAGACTTGACTAATATTTTAAGATCTATTTTCAAAGAGGGGACATTTTCACCAAGAATATAGGTATATGGAAGCAAGAATGTAGGCAATTTAGTTGGTCAAACATAACCAATCAATGCCCAAAAATCCTTCAACTTTATAAGTAAGTATAACTTAACCTCTATGCCATTTTTCATATCTTAGATGAGAGATAATCAATGAAGTGCTATGTTAGATATGGAAAAGGACCTAGTGGATGTGACCTCTCTCTCTCTCCTCTCTCTCTCTCTCTCCTCTCTCTCTCTCTCTCTCTCTCTCTCTCTCTCTCTCTCTCTCTCTCTCTCTCTCTCTCTCTCTCTCTCTCTCTCTCTCTCTCTCTCTCTCTCTCTCTCTCTATACGTAAACCTATTTTGTAATTTTAATGATCCTTAACCTGAGTTATGGCAAGGCCATGCTCATAAAAACACTTGTACTTGCCTCTTTAGAATGAAAGAGACTGAATTCATGCCTCCTCAATGCTTGTGATTAGTGTATGTTCATGGTTAGTTGACAAATGATAATGATAGTACATGTTTTCTTTAATTTTATCCTCTCTTGTTTACCTATTTATAGGTTTTAGTTAATCCTTATAGGTTGCATAGTGTGCTTGAATAATCTTGTATGTATGGCAAGTGTAAACTTTCCTTAGTGTCTTTGAGTGGTTTATTGATCAGCTAATTTAGATCATGCATCAAGATTAGCCTCTATGTGAAAATATTGATGTTTGGAGACCTTCATTTTAGAAGTGAAATTAGTTCCATGTCTCTCTTCATCCTTCTTAGTACATATTAGACAAGTGAAAGACACATTTTGATGTATCACCTTAGTTAGATAGGTTTCCTTTAAATTTATATTCCTCTCTTTTCCCATGCAATATGATAGTGTATATTAGAGAGCCTAATTTATACGTCAAGGGGAGCTAACCATTAAAATTTAGAGATTCAATCCATCTATTATGTCAACCACAGCCTAGGATTGTCTCCATGTTACATTGGACTGTGAAGGCTTTAAACTACCTTAATAAGGGTGCAAGTCTAATAGATAGATTTTTTTGGCACACCCAGTGTGGCAAGGGACCAAAATAGTGGAAGGATTATTGGTGTTCTTCTATATTTTAACCTTTGGAGGCATTTAAAACATCGATGGTGTCTTCAAATTCTATTAGCTAGTTCTAGTAGCCTAGGTACTAGTTCAATAAAGTTGTGTTTTGATTTCACTATCTTCATGAAGTTTGATGGTTGTATATGAGGAGTATTTATATGTTTTACTTCCTTATCATCCATATAATGAGTCATAATAGCCTTTTCATGATCCATACCATCCTTGTTATGAGGCTAATCAACCTTACCAAGAGTCTTATCAATCTTGTCAAGAGTATAATGCTTCAAATTAGCTTTATAGTGATCCTTATAAGCCTCACTATGACCCTAAATATATGCCTCATAAGCCTTATCAAGACTTTCAACAATCATACTCACCTCGTCTTACTCCATTTCCAATTCAAAATCATGTTTCCCCTAACATATCCTTGTTGGCATTCAAGCCAAATATGATAAAGTCTGAATGGGTGATGAGAGTTTGGGATAGAGAGTTAGATGTGATACATTTTCACATGATAGAGAAGATGAGGAAGATAGTGTTGATATTTAAAAATATGTAGGCAATAGTTGGAGAGTAAAATCAATATGTTATGACTAACGAGTTGTGTGAAATGAGAACCATGATCCAATTTTGGGTAGACAGGTTAGTGAGTTGGGAGAATCAAGACATCCAACCCAAACAACCTCATCAATCTCTTCATACCACTAGTTAAATTTCTTTTATTCTAAGTTTCCCTCTAGATACACCTACCCTTAAGAAAATATGCTCACTTCATATTGGAGACCTTCTTGGGCTATGATTCCTAGTTATGTCATGCCAAGTATTGTTGATGAATCTTGTCCCATGACTTTTAAGGAACCTTATTGTATACCATATCATCCCTCTTGTTCTCCTTATCCTCATGAAGTCATTGGCCATTCTCAAATGGATCCTCCCAGAGAGCCAATTAAACCTCCAAGTGAACCTACTACTTTTAAATTTCTACCTTGGAACCAAGTAGTTAAATCTTGAGAGAAACAAAAGGAAAAGAGTTAAGGTTCACAATTTCATCCCAAAGAAGACCTTGTCCCTATTCAAGCCCCATTTCCCCTTCCTCAAGAACCTAAATTTATTCCATCTCGAGGTTTATCCAAGAAAAAAATGTCTTTGTTGAGAAGGATGATGAAGTTGAAGTTGAGATGAAACATCAAGAAGACTATAATAATATCGAAATGGTTGTTGAGAAGGATGAAGCACTCATAGGAAAACTAAATTTTTTTTCTCTTCAAGCATTATTACAATAATATTCCATTCCTAATACCTCAAATTGCAAGAGCAATCCCTCAGTTTGCAAGGAAACTCATGAGCATATCCATTTCCCTCCCACCATCTCCCTTTTTGAAGAGGAGCCTATTCAATGGAGGATAAATGAAGAAATTATATCTGCAAGTGATTTTCAAGGAGAGTGTGATGATTCAAGTGTTCATGAATAATAAATATTTATTAGTAGTCCCTTGGTGAGACCAAAGGTAATTCAATTTTTAGACATGATGAATAAGTTGTAGTAGAAGATAAAGGAGATGTTGACTTGTTTTAAGATCTTCCTTTTGGTGTGATTGAGTATGAAAAAGAGAAAGGTAAAGAGATTGAATAGATTTCTGCAATATAAATTCAATTAGATGCTCCTCATGACATTTAAAATATGTAAGAGAAGGTAAATTATTGTTTTGATCTCCCTTGTATTAGTCAAGAACATAATGAAAACTTGTTTAAAGCCTTGTAATAATGATACTCACTTCCCATAGGTGATTATGAGTTGAGTAAGACAATAACATGTAGATTTGGTGAAGTAATTAACAAGCTTGAGAGAGATAGTCTTGAATGTTTTCCATTTCAAGAGACAACCTCACTAGATGATGATTTTTTTAAATACTCAACATGGTTTATCATCCTCTCACCTAATTTTAAAACCTTAGTGCTCTTTTAGAGGACAACAAGGATTTATTTTGGCCACAATTTCTCGAGGAATAATAAAGTCTCTCTTTCTAGGATAATGATGGACAACTTTAAATCCTTCAAGATAATACAAGGATCCATGTATGCCACTTCAATAATTCTTATGATTTTTATGATGCATTAGGTCTTACAAACCAATATTTGGCCATCTTGGAGACTATTACCAAAGAATAAGAACAATAGAAGGGTAGATTTTGAAGTCTAGGACCAATATGTTTTGATTGGAGATCTATTTGTTGATGTAGACCTTTTACAAGATATGTCAAATGTATTGGTAGTCAAGATGATTACTCATCTAAGTAACAAGTCAATCAAACGTGATTTAAGACATCACTACATACTAAATGAATTAAGTGATCCAAAAAATGTTTTTTTACTCTTGGAGGAGGATTATTTGTAGCTTAGATGTAGTCAGTTTAGCTTTCCTCCAAGTGATACCTAGCGCATTAATTTTCTTATGTTTTATTTTCAATAAGTGCTCAGCTAGCACATGTGTTTTTTTAGTCTAGTTTATTTACTTTGTTGTCTTTTCTTGTCTTGTCTTGGAGGAGAAAAAGAAACATTTTTTATCTTGGGTCAAGAGCTTTAGTCATTGGTCAAGGTCTAATCATGTTCATTTCAGAATGTAAGAGTGATATTATGAGTCTAAAAGAGATGCCAATGGTTTATTTCATAAGCATACGAGGCATGCTTCCTAGCTGAGTCATCAAAATGTTGACAATTTTGACCTCATAGGCCAAATTTTCACCCCTATAACTTGAAACTTTTCTTTTCATATCATTTTCCCTTTTGGTTACTATGTTGTTCTTATAATGTCCTTGAAATGGTCATCTAGAACCTTGATTAGTAGAGTTTAAGGTAAATTTGATGAATTTAAGGTTTTGATCATCATGACCATGTGCTTGTCTAGCCACCTCTTGACCTATTTTAGGTTGTTTCAAGTTATGAAAGGAGTATATAACATTTTAATAGGCCTCATGGATTGTGTTAAGGTCATGTCATGTTTAACATTTGATCAAACTAGTTGGTGATATGCTCAACTAAATTTATGACCAAATTGATTACTTTTTGGATCACTTTGTGGCTTTTGGAGTAGGTTTTTCATGTTAATGGTAGTATAATATTATAATAATGACATGGTGTACTTTTCAGGAATGAAAATGTGTAATTAATAGTTTTTTAAGTTCTATCAAGTTTCTCAAGTGATTATAATAATTTTAGTGCCAAATTGGCCTATTTTAAGGCTATTAATATAGTTATTCAAGGTAAAATTGATCAATATGAATCTTAAAGACATTATTTATTAATTATAAGGTTAAATGCATGGTTTGGATGGAGTCTTAAGTATCAAAATGAAGAAAAACAACTTATCTTTGATATCAACTTCCTTGGTAGCTTTAGGAAGGCCATCATTTTTGTTTAGTATGATCAAGAGAGAGAGATTTAGGTAAAAATATCTTGGGAAATGATAGTGACCATAATGAACATAAATTTAGTGTAATTTTTTTATCAAATTCATCTTCATATATTTATGAACAATTGCTAAGAGAGTAAGGGGGTCACTATGACCCAGTCATCCAGATGGGGTCTAGGTTTGTCTTTGTTTCTTCACTTTAGAGATTTATGGATAAAAAAAATTATAGGGTGATTATTTTAGGATAAAATAATAAATTATTAATGATGGAATCATCAGGTACTTTATCTTGATAAGGAGCCTTTAGATAGGAAACTATTTGCCTATTTTGAACTTGAGATTTGGCAGTTTTCAAGCATGCTTGATATATCAATTGAGTGTATTCATGTTCAAAGGTTTATTAAGTTAATGTTTTAGGTAAAATAAATCTATTTCATGAAAAATAATGGATCAATTACCTTCATATTGAAGATATTATTTCTTGAGATAACTTGAGTGAGATAGGGTCTTCCACCAAGGTACAATTGTAAATCTAATGAACTTCTAGTATGTGAGAGTATCTTATTAAGGTCAGGATGATCTTGAAGAATTTATAAAAAATTAGAAAGTATGGACTTAACTTGGTATGATATTCCATATGAGGTCTTAATACTATACTTTCTCAAAGCTCAAAAGAGCACTTATAGGCTTAATGAGTAGGCTGAAAGGACATCATGGCAAATGATAGGATCTATGAGGAATCATGAAGATGAAAAAGTTTAATTTTCGATCACAAATCTGTTTATAAAATTATAATAAGAGTATTAAATATGACCAATGACACTATGAGATCAAAATATCTCTCGATTCCTTTAAATGCTTGAATTACACAGTCAGGACTGTGTATGACTGTATTACCAACTTGAGAGACCTCCATAGGACTTGGTGCCTTTATGAACATGTTTATGAGCTATCAAGATGAATTTTAATGGTGATATAAAACCCTTAAATTAATGAGGATTATCCAAGTGTCAGAAAGTTACATCAAAATCATAAAATAAAACCTCTTAAAACCCAATTTAACAGAAATTAAGGTAAATTAGCAATTTTTCAAGTAAAGTTTATGTTTCGTTTCCATGTTTATCAAGTTCCTTTAATAATTATCAAAGTTGGTGGGGTGTGTTTGGGTCAATAATAAATTTTTGAATCATATTTTTCATGATGCCATATATGTCATATCTTCCTCCTCTGTTTGTATAGAGGCCTAAAAGGGTGGAAAATACACACCTACAACAGTCATAATCTAATGCAATTCAAAGGAAACATCATGTTGTATTGAGGTTTTTTGAAAGGTGGAATAATTCACTAGTAAATAAAATTATATCCATGATAATAATTTTATTTTATGGGAGTAATGATATAAGTGGTATAGTTTTTTGTATCTACAGTCCACTAAACACTAGAATCATTACCGATAGATATATATTTTTAGCACAGTCAATTTTTCTATGCAAAGATGGACTTGTCTCTAAGAGCAATAGGTTACATGATATGGATAAGGTATATTATTAAGGTAAAATAATGACTTTATAGAGACCAAAATGAGGTTATGAAAGAGAAGATAAATTAAATTGACTATTGAAGTACATCAATCATAGTCACTAGGTGGCCTACATGTTATCACATGACAATATGCATAGACAAGAGGAGGAAGTTGAGTTGTAAAATTTTCATAAGGTGTTAAGAGTTGAATTAGGTCCATTTTAATATATATTAAATGGTATTAATTCTTTTACCTTCTTCCATCGAGCCTAAAAACTCTAAAATATACACCTACAACTAACTTATAAGCCCAACTGAGCTTGAGGGACATGGATGGAAAGAGTGTTAGGAATATAAAACATAGAGAAATATTAATTAGTTAAATATGTAAATAAAATTCATAAATTTGAAAACAATATAGACATATATTTAATGTGTTTCACCCAATATGGGCTATGTCCACACAAAAAATAGTTAGTCCTTATTATTCAATCCAAAAAATGAAGGAAAAAAACTTGCTAATACATCCAGTTTAATTATAAGGTTGAGGTTTTAATGATATTAAATTCATATAATTTATAAATTTAACATAATATAAAAATTAGTCTTTAAAAATCACAAATATATCTCATGAATTTACTCTCAGCCTATTGAACTTACAATTTAACAATAACGCAATCAACTTACCTATTTAAGGTTGCCTGAGGAGGTTTGTATGAGAGAGGATATTTGAAGAGTTTTTTTATTTTTATAAGGTAATAAGGACTCTTTATTCCATTTAATGACCTATTAAATTTATTTTTTCAATTATATTAA